>CAXKVX010002009.1:0-235453 GCA_964058865.1 Eleocharis quinqueflora | reverse complement strand
ATGAGAAGTGTTTCTGATTTGAGTACTTCATTTATGGGTGATAACCATTCAAGAATACACCAAAAATCATCTTATCTTTCTACGAGAAGTGTTTCTGATAAAAGTACTTCATTTATGGGTTGTAACCATTCCAAAATAGCCCACAAAGCATCATAGCCTACTACGAGAAGTGTTTGTGCTGCAAATACTTCATATAAGGGTGGGAACCTTTCACTAAAACACCACGAAGGAGCATAGATTAGCACTCAAAGTGCTTCATGTCTGAGTACTACATTTATGCATGGTAAACAATCAAGAAAGCACCATAAAGCATCTTATCCTACGACGAGAAGTGTTTCTGATCTGAGCACTTCGTTTATTGAAGGTATCCATTCAAGAAACCACCACAAAGCATCTAATCCTACTACGAGATGTGTTTCTTATCAGTGTACTACATTTATGGGTGGTAAACTTTCAAAAAAAATTAGAAAGCATCATATCTTTCTAAAAGGAGAGTTTCTTCTCCGGGTACTTCATTTAAGTGTGGTAACCATTAACTAAAACACAATTAAGAAGCATAAAATAACACTCTAAGGTTGGTAACCTTTCACTAAAACACCACAAAGGAGCATAGATTACCACTCAAAGTGCTTGATGTCTTAGTACTACATTTATGCGCGGTAAACAATCAAGAAAGCACCATAAAGCATCTTATCCTACGAAGAGAAGTGTTTCTGATCTGAGTGATTCATTTATGGGTGGTAACCATTCAAAAAAACACCAAAAAACATCTTATCCTTCTACGAGAAGTGTTTCTGATCAGAGTACTTCATTTATGGGTTGTAACCATTCAAGAAGACACCACAAAGCATCTTATCCTACTACTGGAATTGTTCAGATCAGATTACAACATTTATTGGTGGTAACGTTTCAAGAAAAGCCCACAAAGCATCATGACCTACTACGAGAAGTGTTTGTTCTTCAAATACTTCATTTAAGGTTGGTATCCTTTCACTAAAACACCACGTTGGAGCATAGATTACCACTCTAGGTGCTTCATGTCCGGGTACATAATTTATTCGCGGTAAATAATCAAGAAAGCATCACAAATCATCTTATTCTACTACGAGAAGCTTTTCTGATTTGAGTAGTTCGTTTATAGGTGATAACCTTTAAAGAAAACTCCACAAAATATCATATCCTACTGCAAGAAGAGCTTCTTCTCTGAGTATATTCATTTGTGGTACCAATTCACTAAAACATAATGAAGAAGCATATAGAATACCACAAATCATCTTATCCTACTACGGTAACTGTTTCTTATCTGAATACTTTATTTGTGGGTGGTAACCATTCAAGAAAACACCACAGAGCATCTTATCTTCCTACGAGAAGATTTTCTGATCTGAGTACTTCATTTAAGGGTGGAAACCATTCACGAAAAACACCACAAAGCATCTTATCCTTCTATGAGAAGTGTTTCTGATTTGAGTACTTCATTTATGGGTGATAACCATTCAAGAATACACCAAAAATCATCTTATCTTTCTACGAGAAGTGTTTCTGATAAAAGTACTTCATTTATGGGTTGTAACCATTCCAAAAAAGCCCACAAAGCATCATAGCCTACTACGAGAAGTGTTTGTGCTGCAAATACTTCATATAAGGGTGGGAACCTTTCACTAAAACACCACGAAGGAGCATAGATTAGCACTCAAAGTGCTTCATGTCTGAGTACTACATTTATGCATGGTAAACAATCAAGAAAGCACCATAAAGCATCTTATCCTACGACGAGAAGTGTTTCTGATCTGAGCACTTCGTTTATTGAAGGTATCCATTCAAGAAACCACCACAAAGCATCTAATCCTACTACGAGATGTGTTTCTTATCAGTGTACTACATTTATGGGTGGTAAACTTTCAAAAAAAATTAGAAAGCATCATATCTTTCTAAAAGGAGAGTTTCTTCTCCGGGTACTTCATTTAAGTGTGGTAACCATTAACTAAAACACAATTAAGAAGCATAAAATAACACTCTAAGGTTGGTAACCTTTCACTAAAACACCACAAAGGAGCATAGATTACCACTCAAAGTGCTTGATGTCTTAGTACTACATTTATGCGCGGTAAACAATCAAGAAAGCACCATAAAGCATCTTATCCTACGAAGAGAAGTGTTTCTGATCTGAGTGATTCATTTATGGGTGGTAACCATTCAAAAAAACACCAAAAAACATCTTATCCTTCTACGAGAAGTGTTTCTGATCAGAGTACTTCATTTATGAGTTGTAACCATTCAAGAAGACACCACAAAGCATCTTATCCTACTACTGGAATTGTTCAGATCAGATTACAACATTTATTGGTGGTAACGTTTCAAGAAAAGCCCACAAAGCATCATGACCTACTACGAGAAGTGTTTGTTCTTCAAATACTTCATTTAAGGTTGGTATCCTTTCACTAAAACACCACGTTGGAGCATAGATTACCACTCTAGGTGCTTCATGTCCGGGTACATAATTTATTCGCGGTAAATAATCAAGAAAGCATCACAAATCATCTTATTCTACTACGAGAAGCTTTTCTGATTTGAGTAGTTCGTTTATAGGTGATAACCTTTAAAGAAAACTCCACAAAATATCATATCCTACTGCAAGAAGAGCTTCTTCTCTGAGTATATTCATTTGTGGTACCAATTCACTAAAACATAATGAAGAAGCATATAGAATACCACAAATCATCTTATCCTACTACGGTAACTGTTTCTTATCTGAATACTTTATTTGTGGGTGGTAACCATTCAAGAAAACACCACAGAGCATCTTATCTTCCTACGAGAAGATTTTCTGATCTGAGTACTTCATTTAAGGGTGGAAACCATTCACGAAAAACACCACAAAGCATCTTATCCTTCTATGAGAAGTGTTTCTGATTTGAGTACTTCATTTATGGGTGATAACCATTCAAGAATACACCAAAAATCATCTTATCTTTCTACGAGAAGTGTTTCTGATAAAAGTACTTCATTTATGGGTTGTAACCATTCCAAAAAAGCCCACAAAGCATCATAGCCTACTACGAGAAGTGTTTGTGCTGCAAATACTTCATATAAGGGTGGGAACCTTTCACTAAAACACCACGAAGGAGCATAGATTAGCACTCAAAGTGCTTCATGTCTGAGTACTACATTTATGCATGGTAAACAATCAAGAAAGCACCATAAAGCATCTTATCCTACGACGAGAAGTGTTTCTGATCTGAGCACTTCGTTTATTGAAGGTATCCATTCAAGAAACCACCACAAAGCATCTAATCCTACTACGAGATGTGTTTCTTATTAGTGTACTACATTTATGGGTGGTAAACTTTCAAAAAAAATTAGAAAGCATCATATCTTTCTAAAAGGAGAGTTTCTTCTCCGGGTACTTCATTTAAGTGTGGTAACCATTAACTAAAACACAATTAAGAAGCATAAAATAACACTCTAAGGTTGGTAACCTTTCACTAAAACACCACAAAGGAGCATAGATTACCACTCAAAGTGCTTGATGTCTTAGTACTACATTTATGCGCGGTAAACAATCAAGAAAGCACCATAAAGCATCTTATCCTACGAAGAGAAGTGTTTCTGATCTGAGTGATTCATTTATGGGTGGTAACCATTCAAAAAAACACCAAAAAACATCTTATCCTTCTACGAGAAGTGTTTCTGATCAGAGTACTTCATTTATGGGTTGTAACCATTCAAGAAGACACCACAAAGCATCTTATCCTACTACTGGAATTGTTCAGATCAGATTACAACATTTATTGGTGGTAACGTTTCAAGAAAAGCCCACAAAGCATCATGACCTACTACGAGAAGTGTTTGTTCTTCAAATACTTCATTTAAGGTTGGTATCCTTTCACTAAAACACCACGTTGGAGCATAGATTACCACTCTAGGTGCTTCATGTCCGGGTACATAATTTATTCGCGGTAAATAATCAAGAAAGCATCACAAATCATCTTATTCTACTACGAGAAGCTTTTCTGATTTGAGTAGTTCGTTTATAGGTGATAACCTTTAAAGAAAACTCCACAAAATATCATATCCTACTGCAAGAAGAGCTTCTTCTCTGAGTATATTCATTTGTGGTACCAATTCACTAAAACATAATGAAGAAGCATATAGAATACCACAAATCATCTTATCCTACTACGGTAACTGTTTCTTATCTGAATACTTTATTTGTGGGTGGTAACCATTCAAGAAAACACCACAGAGCATCTTATCTTCCTACGAGAAGATTTTCTGATCTGAGTACTTCATTTAAGGGTGGAAACCATTCACGAAAAACACCACAAAGCATCTTATCCTTCTATGAGAAGTGTTTCTGATTTGAGTACTTCATTTATGGGTGATAACCATTCAAGAATACACCAAAAATCATCTTATCTTTCTACGAGAAGTGTTTCTGATAAAAGTACTTCATTTATGGGTTGTAACCATTCCAAAAAAGCCCACAAAGCATCATAGCCTACTACGAGAAGTGTTTGTGCTGCAAATACTTCATATAAGGGTGGGAACCTTTCACTAAAACACCACGAAGGAGCATAGATTAGCACTCAAAGTGCTTCATGTCTGAGTACTACATTTATGCATGGTAAACAATCAAGAAAGCACCATAAAGCATCTTATCCTACGACGAGAAGTGTTTCTGATCTGAGCACTTCGTTTATTGAAGGTATCCATTCAAGAAACCACCACAAAGCATCTAATCCTACTACGAGATGTGTTTCTTATCAGTGTACTACATTTATGGGTGGTAAACTTTCAAAAAAAATTAGAAAGCATCATATCTTTCTAAAAGGAGAGTTTCTTCTCCGGGTACTTCATTTAAGTGTGGTAACCATTAACTAAAACACAATTAAGAAGCATAAAATAACACTCTAAAGTTGGTAACCTTTCACTAAAACACCACAAAGGAGCATAGATTACCACTCAAAGTGCTTGATGTCTTAGTACTACATTTATGCGCGGTAAACAATCAAGAAAGCACCATAAAGCATCTTATCCTACGAAGAGAAGTGTTTCTGATCTGAGTGATTCATTTATGGGTGGTAACCATTCAAAAAAACACCAAAAAACATCTTATCCTTCTACGAGAAGTGTTTCTGATCAGAGTACTTCATTTATGAGTTGTAACCATTCAAGAAGACACCACAAAGCATCTTATCCTACTACTGGAATTGTTCAGATCAGATTACAACATTTATTGGTGGTAACGTTTCAAGAAAAGCCCACAAAGCATCATGACCTACTACGAGAAGTGTTTGTTCTTCAAATAATTCATTTAAGGTTGGTATCCTTTCACTAAAACACCACGTTGGAGCATAGATTACCACTCTAGGTGCTTCATGTCCGGGTACATAATTTATTCGCGGTAAATAATCAAGAAAGCATCACAAATCATCTTATTCTACTACGAGAAGCTTTTCTGATTTGAGTAGTTCGTTTATAGGTGATAACCTTTAAAGAAAACTCCACAAAATATCATATCCTACTGCAAGAAGAGCTTCTTCTCTGAGTATATTCATTTGTGGTACCAATTCACTAAAACATAATGAAGAAGCATATAGAATACCACAAATCATCTTATCCTACTACTTCATTTAAGGGTGGAAACCATTCAAGAAAACACCACAGAGCATCTTATCTTCCTACGAGAAGATTTTCTGATCTGAGTACTTCATTTAAGGGTGGAAACCATTCACGAAAAACACCACAAAGCATCTTATCCTTCTATGAGAAGTGTTTCTGATTTGAGTACTTCATTTATGGGTGATAACCATTCAAGAATACACCAAAAATCATCTTATCTTTCTACGAGAAGTGTTTCTGATAAAAGTACTTCATTTATGGGTTGTAACCATTCCAAAAAAGCCCACAAAGCATCATAGCCTACTACGAGAAGTGTTTGTGCTGCAAATACTTCATATAAGGGTGGGAACCTTTCACTAAAACACCACGAAGGAGCATAGATTAGCACTCAAAGTGCTTCATGTCTGAGTACTACATTTATGCATGGTAAACAATCAAGAAAGCACCATAAAGCATCTTATCCTACGACGAGAAGTGTTTCTGATCTGAGCACTTCGTTTATTGAAGGTATCCATTCAAGAAACCACCACAAAGCATCTAATCCTACTACGAGATGTGTTTCTTATCAGTGTACTACATTTATGGGTGGTAAACTTTCAAAAAAAATTAGAAAGCATCATATCTTTCTAAAAGGAGAGTTTCTTCTCCGGGTACTTCATTTAAGTGTGGTAACCATTAACTAAAACACAATTAAGAAGCATAAAATAACACTCTAAGGTTGGTAACCTTTCACTAAAACACCACAAAGGAGCATAGATTACCACTCAAAGTGCTTGATGTCTTAGTACTACATTTATGCGCGGTAAACAATCAAGAAAGCACCATAAAGCATCTTATCCTACGAAGAGAAGTGTTTCTGATCTGAGTGATTCATTTATGGGTGGTAACCATTCAAAAAAACACCAAAAAACATCTTATCCTTCTACGAGAAGTGTTTCTGATCAGAGTACTTCATTTATGAGTTGTAACCATTCAAGAAGACACCACAAAGCATCTTATCCTACTACTGGAATTGTTCAGATCAGATTACAACATTTATTGGTGGTAACGTTTCAAGAAAAGCCCACAAAGCATCATGACCTACTACGAGAAGTGTTTGTTCTTCAAATACTTCATTTAAGGTTGGTATCCTTTCACTAAAACACCACGTTGGAGCATAGATTACCACTCTAGGTGCTTCATGTCCGGGTACATAATTTATTCGCGGTAAATAATCAAGAAAGCATCACAAATCATCTTATTCTACTACGAGAAGCTTTTCTGATTTGAGTAGTTCGTTTATAGGTGATAACCTTTAAAGAAAACTCCACAAAATATCATATCCTACTGCAAGAAGAGCTTCTTCTCTGAGTATATTCATTTGTGGTACCAATTCACTAAAACATAATGAAGAAGCATATAGAATACCACAAATCATCTTATCCTACTACGGTAACTGTTTCTTATCTGAATACTTTATTTGTGGGTGGTAACCATTCAAGAAAACACCACAGAGCATCTTATCTTCCTACGAGAAGATTTTCTGATCTGAGTACTTCATTTAAGGGTGGAAACCATTCACGAAAAACACCACAAAGCATCTTATCCTTCTATGAGAAGTGTTTCTGATTTGAGTACTTCATTTATGGGTGATAACCATTCAAGAATACACCAAAAATCATCTTATCTTTCTACGAGAAGTGTTTCTGATAAAAGTACTTCATTTATGGGTTGTAACCATTCCAAAAAAGCCCACAAAGCATCATAGCCTACTACGAGAAGTGTTTGTGCTGCAAATACTTCATATAAGGGTGGGAACCTTTCACTAAAACACCACGAAGGAGCATAGATTAGCACTCAAAGTGCTTCATGTCTGAGTACTACATTTATGCATGGTAAACAATCAAGAAAGCACCATAAAGCATCTTATCCTACGACGAGAAGTGTTTCTGATCTGAGCACTTCGTTTATTGAAGGTATCCATTCAAGAAACCACCACAAAGCATCTAATCCTACTACGAGATGTGTTTCTTATCAGTGTACTACATTTATGGGTGGTAAACTTTCAAAAAAAATTAGAAAGCATCATATCTTTCTAAAAGGAGAGTTTCTTCTCCGGGTACTTCATTTAAGTGTGGTAACCATTAACTAAAACACAATTAAGAAGCATAAAATAACACTCTAAGGTTGGTAACCTTTCACTAAAACACCACAAAGGAGCATAGATTACCACTCAAAGTGCTTGATGTCTTAGTACTACATTTATGCGCGGTAAACAATCAAGAAAGCACCATAAAGCATCTTATCCTACGAAGAGAAGTGTTTCTGATCTGAGTGATTCATTTATGGGTGGTAACCATTCAAAAAAACACCAAAAAACATCTTATCCTTCTACGAGAAGTGTTTCTGATCAGAGTACTTCATTTATGAGTTGTAACCATTCAAGAAGACACCACAAAGCATCTTATCCTACTACTGGAATTGTTCAGATCAGATTACAACATTTATTGGTGGTAACGTTTCAAGAAAAGCCCACAAAGCATCATGACCTACTACGAGAAGTGTTTGTTCTTCAAATACTTCATTTAAGGTTGGTATCCTTTCACTAAAACACCACGTTAGAGCATAGATTACCACTCTAGGTGCTTCATGTCCGGGTACATAATTTATTCGCGGTAAATAATCAAGAAAGCATCACAAATCATCTTATTCTACTACGAGAAGCTTTTCTGATTTGAGTAGTTCGTTTATAGGTGATAACCTTTAAAGAAAACTCCACAAAATATCATATCCTACTGCAAGAAGAGCTTCTTCTCTGAGTATATTCATTTGTGGTACCAATTCACTAAAACATAATGAAGAAGCATATAGAATACCACAAATCATCTTATCCTACTACTTCATTTAAGGGTGGAAACCATTCAAGAAAACACCACAGAGCATCTTATCTTCCTACGAGAAGATTTTCTGATCTGAGTACTTCATTTAAGGGTGGAAACCATTCACGAAAAACACCACAAAGCATCTTATCCTTCTATGAGAAGTGTTTCTGATTTGAGTACTTCATTTATGGGTGATAACCATTCAAGAATACACCAAAAATCATCTTATCTTTCTACGAGAAGTGTTTCTGATAAAAGTACTTCATTTATGGGTTGTAACCATTCCAAAAAAGCCCACAAAGCATCATAGCCTACTACGAGAAGTGTTTGTGCTGCAAATACTTCATATAAGGGTGGGAACCTTTCACTAAAACACCACGAAGGAGCATAGATTAGCACTCAAAGTGCTTCATGTCTGAGTACTACATTTATGCATGGTAAACAATCAAGAAAGCACCATAAAGCATCTTATCCTACGACGAGAAGTGTTTCTGATCTGAGCACTTCGTTTATTGAAGGTATCCATTCAAGAAACCACCACAAAGCATCTAATCCTACTACGAGATGTGTTTCTTATCAATGTACTACATTTATGGGTGGTAAACTTTCAAAAAAAATTAGAAAGCATCATATCTTTCTAAAAGGAGAGTTTCTTCTCCGGGTACTTCATTTAAGTGTGGTAACCATTAACTAAAACACAATTAAGAAGCATAAAATAACACTCTAAGGTTGGTAACCTTTCACTAAAACACCACAAAGGAGCATAGATTACCACTCAAAGTGCTTGATGTCTTAGTACTACATTTATGCGCGGTAAACAATCAAGAAAGCACCATAAAGCATCTTATCCTACGAAGAGAAGTGTTTCTGATCTGAGTGATTCATTTATGGGTGGTAACCATTCAAAAAAACACCAAAAAACATCTTATCCTTCTACGAGAAGTGTTTCTGATCAGAGTACTTCATTTATGAGTTGTAACCATTCAAGAAGACACCACAAAGCATCTTATCCTACTACTGGAATTGTTCAGATCAGATTACAACATTTATTGGTGGTAACGTTTCAAGAAAAGCCCACAAAGCATCATGACCTACTACGAGAAGTGTTTGTTCTTCAAATACTTCATTTAAGGTTGGTATCCTTTCACTAAAACACCACGTTGGAGCATAGATTACCACTCTAGGTGCTTCATGTCCGGGTACATAATTTATTCGCGGTAAATAATCAAGAAAGCATCACAAATCATCTTATTCTACTACGAGAAGCTTTTCTGATTTGAGTAGTTCGTTTATAGGTGATAACCTTTAAAGAAAACTCCACAAAATATCATATCCTACTGCAAGAAGAGCTTCTTCTCTGAGTATATTCATTTGTGGTACCAATTCACTAAAACATAATGAAGAAGCATATAGAATACCACAAATCATCTTATCCTACTACGGTAACTGTTTCTTATCTGAATACTTTATTTGTGGGTGGTAACCATTCAAGAAAACACCACAGAGCATCTTATCTTCCTACGAGAAGATTTTCTGATCTGAGTACTTCATTTAAGGGTGGAAACCATTCACGAAAAACACCACAAAGCATCTTATCCTTCTATGAGAAGTGTTTCTGATTTGAGTACTTCATTTATGGGTGATAACCATTCAAGAATACACCAAAAATCATCTTATCTTTCTACGAGAAGTGTTTCTGATAAAAGTACTTCATTTATGGGTTGTAACCATTCCAAAAAAGCCCACAAAGCATCATAGCCTACTACGAGAAGTGTTTGTGCTGCAAATACTTCATATAAGGGTGGGAACCTTTCACTAAAACACCACGAAGGAGCATAGATTAGCACTCAAAGTGCTTCATGTCTGAGTACTACATTTATGCATGGTAAACAATCAAGAAAGCACCATAAAGCATCTTATCCTACGACGAGAAGTGTTTCTGATCTGAGCACTTCGTTTATTGAAGGTATCCATTCAAGAAACCACCACAAAGCATCTAATCCTACTACGAGATGTGTTTCTTATCAGTGTACTACATTTATGGGTGGTAAACTTTCAAAAAAAATTAGAAAGCATCATATCTTTCTAAAAGGAGAGTTTCTTCTCCGGGTACTTCATTTAAGTGTGGTAACCATTAACTAAAACACAATTAAGAAGCATAAAATAACACTCTAAGGTTGGTAACCTTTCACTAAAACACCACAAAGGAGCATAGATTACCACTCAAAGTGCTTGATGTCTTAGTACTACATTTATGCGCGGTAAACAATCAAGAAAGCACCATAAAGCATCTTATCCTACGAAGAGAAGTGTTTCTGATCTGAGTGATTCATTTATGGGTGGTAACCATTCAAAAAAACACCAAAAAACATCTTATCCTTCTACGAGAAGTGTTTCTGATCAGAGTACTTCATTTATGAGTTGTAACCATTCAAGAAGACACCACAAAGCATCTTATCCTACTACTGGAATTGTTCAGATCAGATTACAACATTTATTGGTGGTAACGTTTCAAGAAAAGCCCACAAAGCATCATGACCTACTACGAGAAGTGTTTGTTCTTCAAATAATTCATTTAAGGTTGGTATCCTTTCACTAAAACACCACGTTGGAGCATAGATTACCACTCTAGGTGCTTCATGTCCGGGTACATAATTTATTCGCGGTAAATAATCAAGAAAGCATCACAAATCATCTTATTCTACTACGAGAAGCTTTTCTGATTTGAGTAGTTCGTTTATAGGTGATAACCTTTAAAGAAAACTCCACAAAATATCATATCCTACTGCAAGAAGAGCTTCTTCTCTGAGTATATTCATTTGTGGTACCAATTCACTAAAACATAATGAAGAAGCATATAGAATACCACAAATCATCTTATCCTACTACGGTAACTGTTTCTTATCTGAATACTTTATTTGTGGGTGGTAACCATTCAAGAAAACACCACAGAGCATCTTATCTTCCTACGAGAAGATTTTCTGATCTGAGTACTTCATTTAAGGGTGGAAACCATTCACGAAAAACACCACAAAGCATCTTATCCTTCTATGAGAAGTGTTTCTGATTTGAGTACTTCATTTATGGGTGATAACCATTCAAGAATACACCAAAAATCATCTTATCTTTCTACGAGAAGTGTTTCTGATAAAAGTACTTCATTTATGGGTTGTAACCATTCCAAAAAAGCCCACAAAGCATCATAGCCTACTACGAGAAGTGTTTGTGCTGCAAATACTTCATATAAGGGTGGGAACCTTTCACTAAAACACCACGAAGGAGCATAGATTAGCACTCAAAGTGCTTCATGTCTGAGTACTACATTTATGCATGGTAAACAATCAAGAAAGCACCATAAAGCATCTTATCCTACGACGAGAAGTGTTTCTGATCTGAGCACTTCGTTTATTGAAGGTATCCATTCAAGAAACCACCACAAAGCATCTAATCCTACTACGAGATGTGTTTCTTATCAGTGTACTACATTTATGGGTGGTAAACTTTCAAAAAAAATTAGAAAGCATCATATCTTTCTAAAAGGAGAGTTTCTTCTCCGGGTACTTCATTTAAGTGTGGTAACCATTAACTAAAACACAATTAAGAAGCATAAAATAACACTCTAAGGTTGGTAACCTTTCACTAAAACACCACAAAGGAGCATAGATTACCACTCAAAGTGCTTGATGTCTTAGTACTACATTTATGCGCGGTAAACAATCAAGAAAGCACCATAAAGCATCTTATCCTACGAAGAGAAGTGTTTCTGATCTGAGTGATTCATTTATGGGTGGTAACCATTCAAAAAAACACCAAAAAACATCTTATCCTTCTACGAGAAGTGTTTCTGATCAGAGTACTTCATTTATGAGTTGTAACCATTCAAGAAGACACCACAAAGCATCTTATCCTACTACTGGAATTGTTCAGATCAGATTACAACATTTATTGGTGGTAACGTTTCAAGAAAAGCCCACAAAGCATCATGACCTACTACGAGAAGTGTTTGTTCTTCAAATACTTCATTTAAGGTTGGTATCCTTTCACTAAAACACCACGTTGGAGCATAGATTACCACTCTAGGTGCTTCATGTCCGGGTACATAATTTATTCGCGGTAAATAATCAAGAAAGCATCACAAATCATCTTATTCTACTACGAGAAGCTTTTCTGATTTGAGTAGTTCGTTTATAGGTGATAACCTTTAAAGAAAACTCCACAAAATATCATATCCTACTGCAAGAAGAGCTTCTTCTCTGAGTATATTCATTTGTGGTACCAATTCACTAAAACATAATGAAGAAGCATATAGAATACCACAAATCATCTTATCCTACTACGGTAACTGTTTCTTATCTGAATACTTTATTTGTGGGTGGTAACCATTCAAGAAAACACCACAGAGCATCTTATCTTCCTACGAGAAGATTTTCTGATCTGAGTACTTCATTTAAGGGTGGAAACCATTCACGAAAAACACCACAAAGCATCTTATCCTTCTATGAGAAGTGTTTCTGATTTGAGTACTTCATTTATGGGTGATAACCATTCAAGAATACACCAAAAATCATCTTATCTTTCTACGAGAAGTGTTTCTGATAAAAGTACTTCATTTATGGGTTGTAACCATTCCAAAAAAGCCCACAAAGCATCATAGCCTACTACGAGAAGTGTTTGTGCTGCAAATACTTCATATAAGGGTGGGAACCTTTCACTAAAACACCACGAAGGAGCATAGATTAGCACTCAAAGTGCTTCATGTCTGAGTACTACATTTATGCATGGTAAACAATCAAGAAAGCACCATAAAGCATCTTATCCTACGACGAGAAGTGTTTCTGATCTGAGCACTTCGTTTATTGAAGGTATCCATTCAAGAAACCACCACAAAGCATCTAATCCTACTACGAGATGTGTTTCTTATCAGTGTACTACATTTATGGGTGGTAAACTTTCAAAAAAAATTAGAAAGCATCATATCTTTCTAAAAGGAGAGTTTCTTCTCCGGGTACTTCATTTAAGTGTGGTAACCATTAACTAAAACACAATTAAGAAGCATAAAATAACACTCTAAAGTTGGTAACCTTTCACTAAAACACCACAAAGGAGCATAGATTACCACTCAAAGTGCTTGATGTCTTAGTACTACATTTATGCGCGGTAAACAATCAAGAAAGCACCATAAAGCATCTTATCCTACGAAGAGAAGTGTTTCTGATCTGAGTGATTCATTTATGGGTGGTAACCATTCAAAAAAACACCAAAAAACATCTTATCCTTCTACGAGAAGTGTTTCTGATCAGAGTACTTCATTTATGAGTTGTAACCATTCAAGAAGACACCACAAAGCATCTTATCCTACTACTGGAATTGTTCAGATCAGATTACAACATTTATTGGTGGTAACGTTTCAAGAAAAGCCCACAAAGCATCATGACCTACTACGAGAAGTGTTTGTTCTTCAAATAATTCATTTAAGGTTGGTATCCTTTCACTAAAACACCACGTTGGAGCATAGATTACCACTCTAGGTGCTTCATGTCCGGGTACATAATTTATTCGCGGTAAATAATCAAGAAAGCATCACAAATCATCTTATTCTACTACGAGAAGCTTTTCTGATTTGAGTAGTTCGTTTATAGGTGATAACCTTTAAAGAAAACTCCACAAAATATCATATCCTACTGCAAGAAGAGCTTCTTCTCTGAGTATATTCATTTGTGGTACCAATTCACTAAAACATAATGAAGAAGCATATAGAATACCACAAATCATCTTATCCTACTACTTCATTTAAGGGTGGAAACCATTCAAGAAAACACCACAGAGCATCTTATCTTCCTACGAGAAGATTTTCTGATCTGAGTACTTCATTTAAGGGTGGAAACCATTCACGAAAAACACCACAAAGCATCTTATCCTTCTATGAGAAGTGTTTCTGATTTGAGTACTTCATTTATGGGTGATAACCATTCAAGAATACACCAAAAATCATCTTATCTTTCTACGAGAAGTGTTTCTGATAAAAGTACTTCATTTATGGGTTGTAACCATTCCAAAAAAGCCCACAAAGCATCATAGCCTACTACGAGAAGTGTTTGTGCTGCAAATACTTCATATAAGGGTGGGAACCTTTCACTAAAACACCACGAAGGAGCATAGATTAGCACTCAAAGTGCTTCATGTCTGAGTACTACATTTATGCATGGTAAACAATCAAGAAAGCACCATAAAGCATCTTATCCTACGACGAGAAGTGTTTCTGATCTGAGCACTTCGTTTATTGAAGGTATCCATTCAAGAAACCACCACAAAGCATCTAATCCTACTACGAGATGTGTTTCTTATCAGTGTACTACATTTATGGGTGGTAAACTTTCAAAAAAAATTAGAAAGCATCATATCTTTCTAAAAGGAGAGTTTCTTCTCCGGGTACTTCATTTAAGTGTGGTAACCATTAACTAAAACACAATTAAGAAGCATAAAATAACACTCTAAGGTTGGTAACCTTTCACTAAAACACCACAAAGGAGCATAGATTACCACTCAAAGTGCTTGATGTCTTAGTACTACATTTATGCGCGGTAAACAATCAAGAAAGCACCATAAAGCATCTTATCCTACGAAGAGAAGTGTTTCTGATCTGAGTGATTCATTTATGGGTGGTAACCATTCAAAAAAACACCAAAAAACATCTTATCCTTCTACGAGAAGTGTTTCTGATCAGAGTACTTCATTTATGAGTTGTAACCATTCAAGAAGACACCACAAAGCATCTTATCCTACTACTGGAATTGTTCAGATCAGATTACAACATTTATTGGTGGTAACGTTTCAAGAAAAGCCCACAAAGCATCATGACCTACTACGAGAAGTGTTTGTTCTTCAAATAATTCATTTAAGGTTGGTATCCTTTCACTAAAACACCACGTTGGAGCATAGATTACCACTCTAGGTGCTTCATGTCCGGGTACATAATTTATTCGCGGTAAATAATCAAGAAAGCATCACAAATCATCTTATTCTACTACGAGAAGCTTTTCTGATTTGAGTAGTTCGTTTATAGGTGATAACCTTTAAAGAAAACTCCACAAAATATCATATCCTACTGCAAGAAGAGCTTCTTCTCTGAGTATATTCATTTGTGGTACCAATTCACTAAAACATAATGAAGAAGCATATAGAATACCACAAATCATCTTATCCTACTACGGTAACTGTTTCTTATCTGAATACTTTATTTGTGGGTGGTAACCATTCAAGAAAACACCACAGAGCATCTTATCTTCCTACGAGAAGATTTTCTGATCTGAGTACTTCATTTAAGGGTGGAAACCATTCACGAAAAACACCACAAAGCATCTTATCCTTCTATGAGAAGTGTTTCTGATTTGAGTACTTCATTTATGGGTGATAACCATTCAAGAATACACCAAAAATCATCTTATCTTTCTACGAGAAGTGTTTCTGATAAAAGTACTTCATTTATGGGTTGTAACCATTCCAAAAAAGCCCACAAAGCATCATAGCCTACTACGAGAAGTGTTTGTGCTGCAAATACTTCATATAAGGGTGGGAACCTTTCACTAAAACACCACGAAGGAGCATAGATTAGCACTCAAAGTGCTTCATGTCTGAGTACTACATTTATGCATGGTAAACAATCAAGAAAGCACCATAAAGCATCTTATCCTACGACGAGAAGTGTTTCTGATCTGAGCACTTCGTTTATTGAAGGTATCCATTCAAGAAACCACCACAAAGCATCTAATCCTACTACGAGATGTGTTTCTTATCAGTGTACTACATTTATGGGTGGTAAACTTTCAAAAAAAATTAGAAAGCATCATATCTTTCTAAAAGGAGAGTTTCTTCTCCGGGTACTTCATTTAAGTGTGGTAACCATTAACTAAAACACAATTAAGAAGCATAAAATAACACTCTAAGGTTGGTAACCTTTCACTAAAACACCACAAAGGAGCATAGATTACCACTCAAAGTGCTTGATGTCTTAGTACTACATTTATGCGCGGTAAACAATCAAGAAAGCACCATAAAGCATCTTATCCTACGAAGAGAAGTGTTTCTGATCTGAGTGATTCATTTATGGGTGGTAACCATTCAAAAAAACACCAAAAAACATCTTATCCTTCTACGAGAAGTGTTTCTGATCAGAGTACTTCATTTATGAGTTGTAACCATTCAAGAAGACACCACAAAGCATCTTATCCTACTACTGGAATTGTTCAGATCAGATTACAACATTTATTGGTGGTAACGTTTCAAGAAAAGCCCACAAAGCATCATGACCTACTACGAGAAGTGTTTGTTCTTCAAATAATTCATTTAAGGTTGGTATCCTTTCACTAAAACACCACGTTGGAGCATAGATTACCACTCTAGGTGCTTCATGTCCGGGTACATAATTTATTCGCGGTAAATAATCAAGAAAGCATCACAAATCATCTTATTCTACTACGAGAAGCTTTTCTGATTTGAGTAGTTCGTTTATAGGTGATAACCTTTAAAGAAAACTCCACAAAATATCATATCCTACTGCAAGAAGAGCTTCTTCTCTGAGTATATTCATTTGTGGTACCAATTCACTAAAACATAATGAAGAAGCATATAGAATACCACAAATCATCTTATCCTACTACGGTAACTGTTTCTTATCTGAATACTTTATTTGTGGGTGGTAACCATTCAAGAAAACACCACAGAGCATCTTATCTTCCTACGAGAAGATTTTCTGATCTGAGTACTTCATTTAAGGGTGGAAACCATTCACGAAAAACACCACAAAGCATCTTATCCTTCTATGAGAAGTGTTTCTGATTTGAGTACTTCATTTATGGGTGATAACCATTCAAGAATACACCAAAAATCATCTTATCTTTCTACGAGAAGTGTTTCTGATAAAAGTACTTCATTTATGGGTTGTAACCATTCCAAAATAGCCCACAAAGCATCATAGCCTACTACGAGAAGTGTTTGTGCTGCAAATACTTCATATAAGGGTGGGAACCTTTCACTAAAACACCACGAAGGAGCATAGATTAGCACTCAAAGTGCTTCATGTCTGAGTACTACATTTATGCATGGTAAACAATCAAGAAAGCACCATAAAGCATCTTATCCTACGACGAGAAGTGTTTCTGATTTGAGCACTTCGTTTATTGAAGGTATCCATTCAAGAAACCACCACAAAGCATCTAATCCTACTACGAGATGTGTTTCTTATCAGTGTACTACATTTATGGGTGGTAAACTTTCAAAAAAAATTAGAAAGCATCATATCTTTCTAAAAGGAGAGTTTCTTCTCCGGGTACTTCATTTAAGTGTGGTAACCATTAACTAAAACACAATTAAGAAGCATAAAATAACACTCTAAGGTTGGTAACCTTTCACTAAAACACCACAAAGGAGCATAGATTACCACTCAAAGTGCTTGATGTCTTAGTACTACATTTATGCGCGGTAAACAATCAAGAAAGCACCATAAAGCATCTTATCCTACGAAGAGAAGTGTTTCTGATCTGAGTGATTCATTTATGGGTGGTAACCATTCAAAAAAACACCAAAAAACATCTTATCCTTCTACGAGAAGTGTTTCTGATCAGAGTACTTCATTTATGAGTTGTAACCATTCAAGAAGACACCACAAAGCATCTTATCCTACTACTGGAATTGTTCAGATCAGATTACAACATTTATTGGTGGTAACGTTTCAAGAAAAGCCCACAAAGCATCATGACCTACTACGAGAAGTGTTTGTTCTTCAAATACTTCATTTAAGGTTGGTATCCTTTCACTAAAACACCATGTTGGAGCATAGATTACCACTCTAGGTGCTTCATGTCCGGGTACATAATTTATTCGCGGTAAATAATCAAGAAAGCATCACAAATCATCTTATTCTACTACGAGAAGCTTTTCTGATTTGAGTAGTTCGTTTATTTTTAGGTAACCATTCAAAAAAGCACCACAAAGCATCTTATCCTACTACGTGAAGTATTTCTGATTAGTGTACTTCATTTATAGGTGATAACCTTTAAAGAAAACTCCACAAAGTATCATATCCTACTGCAAGAAGAGCTTCTTCTCTGAGTATATTCATTTGTGGTACCAATTCACTAAAACATAATGAAGAAGCATATAGAATACCACAAATCATCTTATCCTACTACGGTAACTATTTCTTATCTGAATACTGTATTTGTGGGTGGTAACCATTCAAGAAAACACCACAGAGCATCTTATCTTCCTACGAGAAGATTTTCTGATCTGAGTACTTCATTTAAGGGTGGAAACCATTCACGAAAAACACCACAAAGCATCTTATCCTTCTACGAGAAGTGTTTCTGATTTGAGTACTTCATTTATGGGTGATAACCATTCAAGAATACACCAAAAATCATCTTATCTTTCTACGAGAAGTGTTTCTGATAAAAGTACTTCATTTATGGGTTGTAACCATTCCAAAAAAGCCCACAAAGCATCATAGCCTACTACGAGAAGTGTTTGTGCTGCAAATACTTCATATAAGGGTGGGAACCTTTCACTAAAACACCACGAAGGAGCATAGATTAGCACTCAAAGTGCTTCATGTCTGAGTACTACATTTATGCATGGTAAACAATCAAGAAAGCACCATAAAGCATCTTATCCTACGACGAGAAGTGTTTCTGATCTGAGCACTTCGTTTATTGAAGGTATCCATTCAAGAAACCACCACAAAGCATCTTATCCTACTACGAGATGTGTTTCTGATCAGTGTACTACATTTACGGGTGGTAAACTTTCAAGAAAACTACAGAAAGCATCATATCCTAATACAAGGAGGGTTTCTTCTCCGGGTACTTCATTTGTGGGCGGTAACCATTCAAGAAAACATCACAAAGCATCTTATCCTACTACGAGATGCGTTTCTGTTTTGAGTTGTTTGTTGATTGGAGGTAACCATTCAAGAAAGCACCACAAAACATTTTATCCTACTACGTGAAGTATTTCTGATTAGTCTACTTCATTTATAGGTGATAACCTTTAATGAAAACTCCACAAAGCATCATTTATAGGTGATAACCCAAGTCTACTTTATTTGTGGGTGGTAACCATTCAATAAAACACCACAGAACATCTTATCCTTCTACGAGAAATGATTCTGATATGAGTACTGGTGGAAACCATTCAAGAAAACACCACAAAGCATCTTATCCTTCTACGAGAAGTGTTTCTGATAAGAGTACCATTCAAGAATACACTAAAAGGCATCTTATCTTTTTACGAGAAGTGTTTCTGATCAGAGTACTTCAATTATGGGTTGTAATCATTCAATAAAATACCACAAAGCATCCTATCCAACTACTGGATGTGTTCAGATCAGATTACTTCATTTGTGGGTGGTAACGTTTCCAGAAAAGCCCACAATGCATCAAAGCCTACTACGAGAAGTGTTTGTTCTTCAAATACTTCATATAAGGTTGGTAACCTTTCACTAAAACACCACGAAGGAGCATAGATTACCACTCTAAGTGCTTCATGTTTGAGTACTACATTTATGCACGGTAAACAATCAAGAAAGCACCTTTAAGCATTTTATCCTACGACGAGAAGTGTTTCTGATATGAGTACGTCGTTTATTGAAGGTATCCATTCAAGAAACCACCACAAAGCATCTAATTCTACTACGAGATGTGTTTCTTTTCAGTATACTACATTTATGGGTGGTAAACTTTCAAAAAAACTAGAAAGCATCATATCTTTCTAAAAGGAGAGTTTCTTTTCCGGGTACTTCATTTAAGTGTGGTAACCATTAACTAAAACACAATTAAGAAGCATAAAATAACACTCTATGTGATTCTTGTTTGAGTACTCAATTTTTGGATGGAAAGCAATCAAGAAAACACCAAAAGTAATATATCCTATTACGGGAAGTGTTTCTGATGCGAGTACACTTCATTTGTGGGTGGTAACCATACAAGAAAACAACAAAAAGCACCTTATCCTTTACGAGAAGTGTTTCTGATCTGAGTACTTCATTTATGGGTGGTAACCATTCAAGAAAACACTAAAAAGCATCTTATCTTTTTACGAGAAGTGTTTCTGATCAGAGTACTTCAATTATGGGTTGTAATCAATCAAGAAAACACCACAAATCATCCTATCCAACTATTGGATGTGTTCAGATCAGATTACTTCATTTGTGGGTGGTAACGTTTCCAGAAAAGACCACAAAGCATCAAAGCCTACTACGAGAAGTGTTTGTTCTTCAAATACTTCATATAAGGTTGGTGACCTTTCACTAAAACACCACGAAGGAGCATAAATTACCACTCTAAGTGCTTCATGTCTGAGTACTACATTTATGCATGGTAAACAATCAAGAAAGCACCTTTAAGCATCTTATCCTACGACGAGAAGTGTTTCTGATCTGAGCACTTCGTTCATTGAAGGTATCCATTAAAAAAACCACCACAAAGCATCTAATCCTACTACTAGATGTGTTTCTGATCAGTGTACTACATCAATGGATGGTAAACTTTCAAGAAAACTACAGAAAGCATCATATCCTACTACAAGGAGAGTTTCTTCTCCGGGTACTTCATTTAAGTGTGGTAACCATTAACTAAAACACAATTAAGAAGCATAAAATAACACTCTATATGCTTCTTGTTTGAGTACTCAATTTATGGATGGAAAGCAATCAAGAAAACACCACAAATCATCTATTATATTACGGGAAGTGTTTCTGATGCGAGTACACTTCATTTGTGAGTGGTAACCATTCAAGAAAACAACAAAAAGCACATTTTCCTTTACGAGAAGTGTTTCTGATCTGAGTACTTTATTTATGGGTGGTAACCATTCAAGAAAACACTAAAAGGCATCTTATCTTTTTACGAGAAGTGTTTCTGATCAGAGTACTTCAATTATGGGTTGTAATCATTCAACAAAACACCATAAAGCATCGTTTCCAACTACTGGAAGTGTTTTTTATCTGAGTACTTTATTTGTGGGTGGTAACCATTCACAGAAACATAATGAAGAAGCATAGAATTCCACAAATCATCTCTACAATGGAAAGTGTTTTTTATTTGAGTACTTTATTTGTGGGTGGTAACCATTCAATAAAACACCACAGAGAATCTTATCCTTCTACGAGAAGTGATTCTGATCTTAGTACATTTATGGGCGGATACCATTCAAGAAAACACCACAAAGCAACTTATCCTTCTACGAGAAGTGTTTCTGATCTGAGTACTTCATTTATGGGTGGTAACCATTAAAAAAAACACCAAAAACATCTTATCTTTCTACAAGAAGAGTTTCTGATCAGAGTACTTCATTTATGGGTTGTAACCATTCAATAAAACACCACAAAACATCTTATCCTACTACTGGAAGTGTTCAGATCAGATTACTTAATTTGTGGGTGGTAATGTTTCCAGAAAAGCCCACAAAGCATCATAGCCTACTACGAGAAGTGTTTGTTCTTCAAATACTTCATATAAGGGTGGTAACCTTTCACTAAAACACCACGAAGGAGCATAGATTACCACTCTAAGTGCTTCATGTCTGAGTACTACATTTATGCACGGTAAACAATCAAGAAAGCACCATAAAGCATCTTATCCTACGACGAGATGCGTTTCTGATTTGAGTAGTTCGTTTATTGGAGGTAACCATTCAAGAAAGCACCACAAAGCATCTTATCCTACTACATGAAGTATTTCTGATTAGACCACTTCATTTATAGGTGATAACATTTAAAGAAAACTCCACAAAGCATCATATCATATAACAAGAAGAGTTTGTTCTCTGAGTATATTCATTTGCGGTAACCATTCACAGAAACATAATGAAGAAGCATAAAATTCCTCAAATTATCTTATCCTACTACGGGAAGTGTTTTTGATATGTGTACTTTATTTGTGTGTGATAACCATTCAAGAAAACACCACAAAGCATCTTATCCTTCTACGAAAAGTGTTTCTGATTTGAGTATTTCATTTATGGGTGGTAACCATTCAAGAAAACACCAAAAAGCATCATATATTTCTACGAGAAGTGTTTTTTTTATCAGAGTACTTCATTTATGGGTTGTAACCATTCAAGAAAACACCACAAATCATCTTATCCTACTACTGGAAGTGTTCAGATCAGATTACTTCATTTGTGGGTGGTAACGTTTCCAGAAAAGCCCACAAAGCATCATAACCTACTACGAGAAGTGTTTCTTCCTCAAATACTTCATATAAGGGTGGTAACCTTTCACTAAATCACCACGAAGGAGCATAGATTACCACTCTAAGTGCTTCATGTCTGAGTACTACATTTATGCACGGTAAACAATCAAGAGAGCACCATAAAGCATCTTATCCTACGAGGAGATGCGTTTTTTATTTGAGTAGTTCGTTTATTGGAGGTAACCATTCAAGAAAGCACCACAAAGCATCTTATCCTACTACGAGATGTGTTTCTTATCAGTGTACTACATTTATGGGTGGTAAACTTTCAAAAAAAACTAGAAAGCATCATATCTTACTAAAAGATGAGATTCTTCTCCGGGTACTTCATTTAAGTGTGATAACCATTAACTAGAACACAATTAAGAAGCATAAAATAACACTCTATGTGCTTCATGTCTGAGTACTCAATTTATGGATGGAAAGCAATCAAGAAAACACCACAAATCATTTTATCCTATTACGGAAAGTGTTTCGGATTCGAGTACTTCATTTGTGGGTGGAAACCAATCAAGAAAAGCCCCCAAAGCATCAAAGCCTACTACGAGAAGTGTTTGTTCTTCAAATACTTCATTTAAGGTTGGTAACCTTTCACTAAAACACCACAAAGGAGCATAGATTACCACTCAAAGTGCTTGATGTCTTAGTACTACATTTATGCGCGGTAAACAATCAAGAAAGCACCATAAAGCATCTTATCCTACGAAGAGAAGTGTTTCTGATCTGAGTGATTCATTTATGGGTGGTAACCATTCAAAAAAACACCAAAAAACATCTTATCCTTCTACGAGAAGTGTTTCTGATCAGAGTACTTCATTTATGGGTTGTAACCATTCAAGAAGACACCACAAAGCATCTTATCCTACTATTGGAATTGTTCAGATAGATTACAACATTTATTGGTGGTAACGTTTCCAGAAAATCCCTCAAAGCATCATAGCCTACTACGAGAAGTGTTTGTTCTTCAAATACTTCAAATACTTCGTGGTGGTAAACTTTCACTAAAACACCACGAAGGAGCGTAAATTACCACTCAAAGTGCCTCATGTTTAGGTTCAAAATTTGTGCACAGTAAATAATCAAGAAAACATCACAAAGAATCTTATCTTACTACGAGAAGCATTTTTTATTTAAGTAGTCCGTTTATTGGAGGTAACCATTCAAGAAAGCGCCACAAAGCATATTATCCTACTACGTAAAGTATTTCTGATTAGTGTACTTCATTCATAGATGATAACCTTTAAAGAAAACTTCACAAAGTATTATATCCTACTACAAGAAGAATTTCTTCTCCGAGTATATTCATTTGTGCTAACCATTTACTAAACCAGAATGAACAAGCATATATAATACCACAAATCATCTTATCCTACTACGAGAAGTGTTTCTGATTTGAGTACTTTATTTATGGGTGGTAACCATTCTAGAAAATACCACATAGCTTCTTATCATTCTACGAGAAGTGTTTCTGATCAGAGTACTTCTTTTATTGGTGGTAACCATACAAGAAAATACCACAAAGCATCTTATCCTACTACAAGAAATTTTTCAGATCAGATTACTTCATTAATGTGTGATAACTTTTCAAGAAAACCCCACAAAACATCATAGACTACTACGAGAAGTATTTGTTCTTCAAATACTTCGTATAAGGGTGGAACCTTTCACTAAAACACGACGAAGAAGCATAGATTACCATTCTAAGTGCTTCATGTCTGAGTACTTCATTTTTGCGCTGTAAACAATCAAGAAAAGACCACAAAACATCTTATCATACTACCATAAATGCTTCATCTGAGTACTTCGTTTACTGGAGGTAATCATTCAAGAAACAACCACAAATCATCGTATCCTACTACAAGAAGTGTTTCTGATCAGTTTACTTCATTTATGGGTCGTAACCTTTCAAAAAAACTCCACAAAGCATCATATCCTACTACGAGAAGAGTTTCTTTTCCGAGTACTTCATTTAAGTGTGGTAACCATTCACTAAAACACAATGAAGACACATAGAATATCAATCTAAGTATTTCATGTCTGAGTACTTCATTTATCACGATAAACAATTTAGAAAACACCATAAATCCTCTTATCCTACTACGAGAAGTGTTTCTGATCTGTGTACATCGTTTATTGGAGGTAACCATTCAAGAAACCACCACAAAACATCTTATCCTACTAATAGAAGTGTTCAGATCAGATTACTTCGTTTGTGGGTGGTAACATTTCCAGAAAAGCCCTCAAAGCATCAAAGCCTACTACGAGAAGTGTTTGTTCTTCAAATACTTCATATAAGGGTGGTAACCTTTCACTAAAACACCACGAAGGAGCATTGATTTCCACTCAAAGTGCTTCATGTCTGAGTACTACATTTATGCACGGTAAACAATCAAGAAAGCACCATAAAGAATCTTATCCAATTACGGGAAGTGTTTCTGATCCGAGTACTTCATTTGTGGGTGGTAACCATTCAAGAAAACACCACAAAGCACCTTATCCTTCTACGAGAAGTGTTTCTGATCTGAGTACTTCATTTAGGGTGGTAACCATTCATGAAAATACCAAAAAACATCTTATTTTCTACAAGAAGTGTTTCTGATTAGATTACTTCATTTATGGGTTGTAACCATTCAAGAAAACACCACAAAGCTTCATATCCTACTACTGGATGTGTTCAGATCAGATTACTTCATTTGTAGGTGGTAACATTTCCAGAAATGCCCACAAAGCATTCTAGCCTACTACGAGAAGTGTTTGTTCTTCAAATACTTCATATTATGGTGGTAACCTTTCACGAAAACATCACGAAGGAGCATAGATTACAACTCTAAGTTCTTCATGTCCGAGTACATTTATGCGCGGTAAACAATCAAAAAAATACCACAAAGCATCTCATCAAACTACGAGAAGTGTTTGATCTGAGTACTTCGTTTACTGGAGGTAACCATTCAAGAAACAACCACAAATCATTTTATCCTACTACGAGAAGTGTTACTGATCAGTTAACTTCATTTATGGGTCGTAATGTTTCAAGAAAACTCCACAAAGCATCACATTCTACTACGAGAAGAGTTACTCCTCCGAATACTCCATTTAAGTGTGGTAACCATTCACTAAAACACAATGAAGAAGAATAGAATACCACACTAAGTGCTTCATGTAAGAGTACTTCATTTATCACAATAAACAATCAAGAAAACACCATAAAAGCATCTTATCCTACTACGAGAAGTGTTTCTGATCTGTGTACTTCATTTATTAGAGGTAACCATTCAAGAAACCACCACAAAGCATCTTATCCTACTACGAGATGTTTTTTGATCAGTGCTTCATGTCTGAGTACTCAATTTAGGGAAGGTAAGAAATCAAGAAATCACCACAAATCATCTTATCCTATTACGAGAAGTGTTTCATATCTGAGTACTTCATTTGTGGGTGCTAACCATTCAAGAAACACCACAAAGCATCTTATCCATCTACGATAAGTGTTTCTGATCAGAGTACTTCATTTATGTGTTGTTCCCATTCAAGAAAAACACCACAAAGCATCTTATCCTACTACTGGAAGTGTTCATATCAGATTACTTCATTTGTGGGTGGTAACATTTCTAGAAAAGCCCACAAAGCATCATAGCCAACTACGAGAAGTGTTTGTTCTTCAAATACTTCATATAAGGGTGGTAATGTTTCATGAAAACTCCACAAAGCATCATATCCTACTACGAGAAGAGTTACTCCTCCGATTACTCCATTTAAGTGTGCTAACCATTCACTAAAACACAATGAAGAAGCATAGAATACCACTCTAAGTGTTTCATGTCTGAGTACTCCATTTAACACAATAAACAAGCAAGAAAACACCGTAAAACATCTTATCCAACTACGAGAAGTGTTTATGATCTGTGTACTTCGTTTATTGGAGGTAACCATTCAAGAAACCACCACAAAGTATCTTATCCTACTACGAGATGTTTTTTTTATCATTGTACTACAAACCATTCAAGAAACCACCACAAACCACCACAAACCACCATTGAAAAAAACTGCACAAAGCATCATATCCTACTATAAGAAGAGTTTCTTCTCCGGGTACTTCATTTAAGTATGCTAACCGTTCAATAAAACACAATGAAGAAGCATAAACTAACACTCTAAGTGCTTCATGTCTGATTACATCATTTATGAATGGTAACTAATCAGGAAAACACCACAAATCATCTTATGTTATTACGGGAAGTATTTCTGATGCGAGTACTTTATTTGTGGGAGGCAACCATTCAAGAAAACACCACAAAGCATCTTATCCTTCTACGAGAAATGTTTCTGATCTGTGTACTTCATTTATTGGAGGTAACCATTCAAGAAATCACCACAAAGCATCTTATCCTACTACGAGATGTTTTTCTGATCAGTGTACTGCATTTATGGATGGTAAACTTTGAAAAGACTCCACAAATCATCATATTGTACTACAAGAAGAGTTTCTTCTCCGAATACTTCATTTAAGTGGGTAACCATTCACTAAAACACAATGAAGAAGCATAAACTAACACTCTAAGTGCTTCATGTCTGAGTACTCCATTTATGAATGGTAAGCAATCAGGAAAACATTACAAATCATATTGTACTATTACGGGAAGGATTTCTGATCCGAGTACTTTAATTGTGGGAGGTAACCATTCAAGAAAACACCACAAAGTATCTTATCCTTCTACGAGAAGTGTTTCTAATATGAGTACTTCATTTATGGGTGGTAACCATTCAAGAAAACACCAAAAAGCTTCTTATCCTTCTACGTGAAGTATTTCTGGTCAGAGTACTTCATTTATGGATTGTAACCATTCAAGAAAATACCACAAAGTATCTTATCATACTACAAGAAGTGTTCAGATCAGATACTTCTTTTATGGGTGATAATGTTTCAAGAAAAACCCACAAAGCATCATGACAAACTACGAGAAGTGTTTGTTCTTCAAATACTTCATTTAAGGGTGGTAATCTATCACTAAAACACCATGTAGGAGCATAGATAACCACTCTAGATGCTTCATGTCTGGATACTTAACTTATGCGCAGTAAATATTCAAGAAAGCATCACAAATCATCTTATCCTACTACGAGAAGCGTTTCTAATTTTAGTAGTTCATTTATTGGAGGTAACCATTCAAGAAACCACC
Source organism: Eleocharis quinqueflora (assembly GCA_964058865.1). Classification (NCBI taxonomy): domain Eukaryota; kingdom Viridiplantae; phylum Streptophyta; class Magnoliopsida; order Poales; family Cyperaceae; genus Eleocharis; species Eleocharis quinqueflora. Next base: position 207,544 of record CAXKVX010002009.1, on the reverse strand, counting down.
ACAAAGCATCTTATCCTACTACGATAAGTGTTTCTAATTAGTGTACTTCATTTATAGGTGATAACCTTTAAAGCAAAATCCACAAAACATCATATCCTACTACGAGAAGAGTTTCTTCTCCGAGTATATTCATTTAAATTTGGTAATCATTCACTAAAACAGAATGAAGAAGCATGGAATACCACTCTAAATGCTTCATGTCTTAGTACTCCATTTATGAGTGGTAAACAATCAAGAAAACACCACAAATCATCTTATCATACTACGAGAAGTGTTTCTGATCTGAGTACTTTATTTATGGATGGTAATCATTCAAGAAAACACCACAAACCATCTTATCCTTCTACGAAAAGTGTTTCTGGTCTGAGTACTTCATTTATTGGTGGAAACCATTCAAGAAAACACCACAAACCATCTTATCCTTCTACGAGAAGTGTTTCTGACAGAGTACTTCATTTATTAGTGGTAACCATTCAAGAAAACACCACAAAGCATCTTATCCTACTATTGGAAGTGTTCAGATCAGAATACTTCATTTATGGGTGGTAACGTTTCAAGAAAAGTCCGAAAAGCATCATGACCTACTACGAGAAGTGTTTGTTCTTCAAATACTTCATTTAAGGGTGGAAACCTTTCACTAAAACACCACGTAGGAGCATAGATTTGATGGAAACTCGAGCTGTATATCGAGCTGTATATATTCGAGTCTACTTTCATCACATCGAGTCTGATTTGCGATCGGAGAAACGAGCAATTCAAAAATAATTCAGATGCTAACTCGTGATAAAAAATAACTAATGAAGGCATAAGTTGAAGATGGAGTCAAATTTGATATGTATATTCCTCCGATCGCAAATCAGACTCGACGCGGTGAAAGTAGACTTGAATATCTACAACTCGATGACTTGCGACAATAAAAAAACTTACTTATGATCTCGACGAGCATAACTGAAGTTATTATAAAAACTTACCTAAATACAACCAACTCATAAATTAAAAATATTAACGTTCACGTACAAAGTTAAAATATTTTTATATCTGAACTGAAAAAATAAAGAATAAAATTTATAACTCTGGGTTCAAATTTTTTACAATAATGACTTTAATTTTAAACGTTCATGTTCGCATGTTAACATCTAGATGCATGCGTTCAGAGGTACTTCAAATTTCATTTTGTTCTGTTTGAACTTTTAAGTGCCCTTTGATTGCATGAGTCTAAATAACATGTCTAAACGTAAATTGTAAAATAGGATCATCATCGTCAAAAAATTTAATTCAGGATCATAAATGTTATTATTTATTTTTTAGGTTAGTTTTAAAAAAAAATTATATCCAAATCAAAAATTTAAATGAACGGTATTTGCAATATCGTCCATTTTGCATTTTTGTTCGGACGGTGTTCACAACACCGACCTTTTCTATTTTTGAAGCTTCTCAAATACTCTTTCTGTTTAAAAATAATTTATTTATTTAATTTCAAATTATAAAAAAATCGGAACCGAGTGTTAAAAAAAGTCAGAGCACGTGTGATCCGTCCGGGGCAGTTCATATCCCCAAAGCAAAGTAGGTACGCATGCACCATGCACCTGCTATTGTTATGTCATTATTGGGACCTTTGCCATGCACCATTTTTCTATGACTCGGTTTTTTTCATTTCTTGTTCTCTTTTTCTTTGATACTAATATTCATCATACTTTTTTTCCTTCATCATTTCCCGCACTCGCCAATGCCCGTGACCCGTGCACACTCGTCTCGTGACTCGTAACCCGTCATAACCCGCCTGTAACCTATTTTAACAATTCGTTACGAGTTTGAGAAGTCTAAAATAATAAAGTTATACAAAAAATGTTAATTTTTTTTTACAATTATTAACGCTTGGAATATTTTTGTGATTTTTTAATTACTTTTGAATTTTAGAATTCTAATTTAAAAATGTTCTGTTTTTTCCAATTTTTTGGATTTTTTTTGGAACTTTTTCTGTTTTTTTAATTTGGAAATTTTCGAATTAAAAAAATAATAAATTCGTGACCCGCCCGTACCCGCCCCGTTTCAACCCGTCCCGCCCAACTCGACGGGCCAAAGGGCGGGTTAGGGTCATCATCCAAACTCAATCCGTCCTTAACCCGCCCGTTTAACCCGTCCAACCCATACAACATGTGCCCGTACAACCCGTGCTCGTGCCTGCCCGTACCCGCTCATTTGGTAAACACTAATATATATATATATATAGAGCATGGCTAAAATAATATGCATAGTACACCCCACTTCGTACTATGGGGTCATTTGTATTTAATTTGGTCATTAAATTGATATTTAAGTTGCTCAATAAATTCTTCATATCAAAATCTTGTAGAAAATAAAATTTCGTAATTTTTAGAGCTTTCTTGCTATTTTTTAAAAACAGCCCAGAAATGACACTTTTGTAGTATTAAATCTGGACTGTTTTTAAAAAATATTTAAAAAATAGCAAGAAAGCTCTAAAAATCACGAAATTTGATTTCCTACAATATTTTCATATGAAAAATTTATTGAGAAACTTAAATCTCAATTTATTGACATATATCTATATGCATAGTACAAAATGGGATGTACTATGCATATTATTTTAGCCATGCTCTCTCTCTCTATATATATATATATATGCTAGGGTGCTCCATGGAGCACCAAACCCCTAATGCTCCACACCGTATCTCTAATTTAAAAATTCCAACGACCGATCCGAACCAATTCACTTGGATAACAGATTTAGGTCTATTTGATTTGTTTCTTGATCAGTATGGATTTCAAATCATATCTTAATTCTATATATATTTGTATTTGAAACTTAGCGAAATACATATTATGTTATGCCTTAGTTGATCACATTTATATGACATATCTCATATTACTTAACGTAATATTTAAGACCATATTTTATATATTAATCATATAACATGTAGTACTAACTTTATTTATTGAATTTGACATCTCAATTCCAACATAGAAAGTTTGCTATACAGTCTCATCTGAGCAGTTGCGTATTGTATCAAAATTGGTAGAGTACGGTTATGGTGCTCCAAGGAGCACCAAAGCCTCATGTACTCTTAACTCAAAATCAAGCTTAAGCTAGGTTGCCCGGATACTCCAAAATCATGCCGCATCGCGTATCGGATACGTATCCGACGCGGATTCGTGTGCGATACGGGTGCGATACGCACCGGATACTCCACGTGGCGTATCGCATTATTTTAATATTGGGATACGGCAGGATACGACAGGGATACGGCACAGGATACGGCTGGGATACGTTTCAGTACGCAACGGTCAGTATTTTGGTCATAAGTTTTTCATCCAAACTCCGATTAAGCTGATTCAAAGTGCGTTGGAAAGCTAAGAAAGAGCTTTATAATATTGGCTTATCATCTAGGATATTCTATCTCTTGATTCCTACAGTAAAATATACTAAATTATAGTAGTATCTTGAATTCTTACATAACAAACTTAATTTAATCTTAATTACTTCTAAAACCTACATAGAAATATATATTATTATTTTAGAACAAAATACTGGATAACATGCATCTATAGTGGTAGTTGAATGTAAACAAAATCAAACATTTTAATATATAATGTGTTTTTTTTTATTATTTTATTATTCTATATATACTTTCATATCCTAGTTTTTTTTTAAATGACGTATCCCCGCACCCGCACCCGTGCAACATAGAGCTTAAGCATCTTTAAATTTTGATTTTATTACTCAATATTTTTTTATACCAAGATCTAGTAGAGAACATATTTTTTATTTTTAGAGTTTTTTAAGTATGTATTTTGAATTTTAAAAAGTGACTTCAAAATAATAATAAAATAATCAATGTTTCTACATAAAATTATATCACTTGCACAAATTCAAAAACACATACTTAAAAACTCTAAAAATATATATTTTTTTTATTTTCTATCAAATTTTGATATAAATATTATTGAACATGACAAATCAAAATCTAAAAATATTTAAATTTATGTTTAGATTAAAAAAAACCAGAGATTTTGGTGCTCCAAAAAGTACCATAAATTTATTCAAATTGGTATTTGTACAATTCTCAAAGAAATCTCCTGAAAATTCGCAGTTGTAGTTCATGTAAATGCTAAATGCTCCTTATTTCAACCGACTTTTGAGCCTCCAGGAAATAACTTTTTCCTCAAGTTGTAACAAAGCAATTCTATTTTATTTGTACAAATTTTATTTGTGCGGATGCAATTTTATATGACTGCATTAATAAAATTCAAATTTAAAATAATTTATCATGATCCGAATTCCGTGGTGCTGATATAGTACGGTTACATTCTTATATTGTAGATGCCTATATTCTATAAATGGAAATTAATAATAATATAATAATAATAATAATAATTATTATTATTATTATTATTATTATTATTATTATTATTATATTTTTTTAAAAATAAAAAATATTAATGAATAGTATGATAATAATTAGTGCATTAATTAATGTGTTAAATTCTCATCGAATTTGTCCTTGAAAATATTTAAAATTGTTTACGTCATATGTTGAAAACAAACACTACAAATTATTTGCTATTTATTTGCCGCTATTGAAGTCGGTAACACAAACAATACATTTTTTGACTGTTTCTTTTGCAATGAAGTAATATATGCTATTTTTCGTTTATAAATAAAATTCAATAAATAATCAAAAGCCTAAGTTTTTCCCTTTTTGAAGAAAATACGACCCAATATGTAAGAAAAAAAATCACAAGGATATGTTTCGTATATATTTGGTTTTTTTATTATGTTTCTAACCCAACACGAAATTGCCAAATTAATTACATTTTTGCCCCTCTTATCCCCACCCCCTGTTATAAAATCCTTTCTAGGTACTCAAACAATTTATTTCAAGTTTTCAACACCTCTTTCTTTCTTTCTTTCTTTCTTTCTTTCTCCTCGATCTATCTTTCCTTGTTTCTCTTTCTCTATACAACATGGAGAATACAAGATCAACCAAAATAGCTCCAAAAGTAAGGATAATTCATCTCATAGCACCGGATGTCATAAAAACCGACGTGAAGAACTTCCGAGACCTCGTACAACGGCTCACCGGCAAGCCGACAAAGCCAATCGGCGGTGCAAGCAAGAAGAGAAAATTACAATGCATCAACTCTACTACTACCATAGCCGAAAAGAAACCAAAAATCGATGAACAAGAGATTAAGTTGGAAGAAGTTGTAGATAACAAGGTTTGGTTTGAGGCAAATAGCTTCAACCATGGATATTTGAAATCATTGGAGGAAGAAGATAACTTCTTTTTCACCTTTGATTGTGATTGGTATGAAGGTGTACTTGTATGATTTTTTTCTCTTGTTTTCTTGGTAATGGTAGGTTGGTTATATAGAGTATTAGTATTTGGATTATTTATGCTCAAAAGAAAAAGAAAAAAGAGAGAAAATTCAGATGCTCAAAAGCGTTTGAATTGATTAGAATTATATATATGGTATGTTGTAAATACATGACCTTAATGTGTTGATTGTACTAGTGATTTTTTTAATCTTGAAACAAGAAAATTCAGATGCTCAAATTAAAGTGTTTGGATTGATTAGAACTATATATATGGGTATAATGTTGTATATATATACATGACACATTAATTAATGTGTGATTGTACTAGTGTTTTTTTTTTCTTTTATTTCTTGAATTAAAGGCCTTAGATTGGTTTATTTTGTTTGTGTTCGTATTGATCTTCATGTAATTAGTGATGATTTGAATTTATTTAGAGGGGTGGATAATTCCCAAAAAATGATGCTTATTTAGAATCAATTTAGATACTTCAAGGTTTAGGAATGAAAAATGTGATAATTTGTCATCAATTTTTAATCTTTTTTATGTTATTATTTTCTAAATTGTTAGCTGATCATGCATCTATATATGTAAAATCTCTGAGTTTATGACAAAATAATCAAGGTTTTGTGTTTTAATAATTACGGAATTGCAGAAGAAATAGATAAGCTTTGGGGGCAAGAATACAAATAAATTGAAAAAAAAAACTCAACCAATTAATTGGCTTAAATTAATGTCTATTATTAAAATAAAATAGTGAAATAAATATATGCCTATTGGAACCTTAATTTGGCAGAGAGAAGGAACCTAGGCCGTTTGATTAAATGACAACTTTAATATTTATTATTTCAATTATTTAATTTAGAAATAATACATATTATTTGAACTGAGTCCACATCTTTTTAAAATTCAGATAGGACCATCTCAATCTAATTTATGGCTTATAAAAGATGCACAGAATATTTCGTAAGTATTGAAATTAACAACAATTTATAACGAAAATTATATTTAGATTAATCTTGTCAATAGGGATATGTAAAAGAAATTTTTGAAATAAAACTAGTGAAGAGCATTAAAATTTGTATAATTCTTTTATCCAAATGTAATAATAAATCTTTTGTCAATAGAGATTTATAAGAAAATATCTTTAACATAATCAGTATGAGATACATAAGAACAATTAATCTTTTATGTTAGATTGCAAATTAAGGAAATCAGAACATTTGATTAATTAATTTACTATGGCAATTCGTTTAATCATTAATTATTACAAATACTGATTGATTTTTTTTAATTCAGTGTCAACGTTAAAATTAAATGGAGGTAACTAAACTGACATCTTTGTTATTATATAGATCCATTAAATATTGTACTTGACAAAAAAAAATAGATTTGAATAATATTTTAAGGAACATTAATTGTTTTTATATTTAATTGATCATTAAATTATTCGGCTGGATTGTGATGCATCATCAAACAATAAATCTAATAATTAAAAATCAAAACCCAAAGCACGAGACATCACTGTCTTGGAAAAAAAAAATTAAAGAATGTCACAGTTCTCCTAATCTCAGTTTGTTGATAAAATACTAATAATTAATAATGTTAAATTTTCTAATAAGATAGAAGGCTGAAGATTCAAGGACCTATTTACAAATTATGTTTTTTTGTGTTTTGCTTTGCAGAAGTTAGAACCCATCAAAGCATTGCAAGAAAATATATATATATATATATATATATATATATATATATATATATATATATTTTAAGCTGGAAGAAAATTTATATATGGAGGCCGAATAAAGTTTTTCTATAATTTAAGTTTCATGAGAGTCTCTATTAGTACTTAAAATAAAATAATAAGACAAAGGTAAAAATTAGAATTTTTAATTCATAGATAGGCCTCCTTGTCTTGGAATCGGATCTAGTGCTGCGCGGGACGGTATAGCGCAGCACATGAACTGTCTGATTTTCACTGATTGCATCAAGATTCGTGCCAAAATATAAAAACCTCCTGATTGCATCAAGATTCGATCCAGACCGTTCACTTACTGTAGCGCGGTACTGCGCTACAGCGGATTCGAGTCCCCTTGCCTTACCTTCGGCTCCACCCCGGAGCCCAGAGCCCATAACAACAAAACAATATTATTAAATTAATTATTGTTATCATTATTTTTCCATAGCCTTTAATGAAATATCAATCTTTGGTATGTTCATTGATTATCTTGATATTGATGTTGTGATGCTTAATGTAACTATATTGATCAATGAAGCTTTAATGACATGAAAGCTCTTCCTCAAGAAATAAAATTACATTTTAATTAATTTGTAGCAAACTAAAAAAAATGATTTTTTTTTGTCATGTGATGTAGTATTCAAATTTTTTTTTATTTTTTATTCAATGATGTAAACCTTTTCATTTTTGTAAGAGATTTTGTAAACATCTACTTATAAATAGGGATTGATTATAGTAGTATGCAGATTAAGCTGTTATGATAGAAATTTCACTTAGAGCATCTTCATTTCTGAAATTCTTAGAATTTCTAAATAATTATCACATCAGTTTAGAAACTGTTAATTTCTAAATTTCATATTCCTGAAATTATAATTAGAGTGTTTTAATTGTTACATCAGCCAATTATATGAAAGAGAGCGTTGGAAGACAGATCAACTTCAGCCAATTATGAAGCCAAGTCAGAGTTTATAAACTCTGGAGCAAAGTTGCTAAATAAGAAACTCATCTATATTTCTGAAACTCATTTAGCAAGTAACACGTCAAATTAGAAACTCTAAAGTTTCAGAATTGGAGATGCTCTTAGTAGTTTATATATTTTACATTTATTGGAAATGAAATTGTCAAAGAATTTCTTTAATAAATTTAGAGATTTATTGAAATGTGTTCTAACTACTTCCGGGTTGAACGACCCATATAGCAAATCAAAATAATACTACAAAAAATTTGAAAAAATATCGAATTCAAACATTCGACTTAAACTTTGTTGATTTCAGCTTCTTCACATTTTGTATGGAATTTCATTAAATTAAGCCTGAACCAGAATATGTAAACCATTTATTTGTAATTAAGAGCTCACATTAAATATGATTAAATAAAATCCATCATATGTCTATGCACTTCAAATTTGTTGTATAAAATTGTAGTTCTTTTATCTCAACCGTCAGTTTAATTAAAAAAATGGATGTCTTATATTAATAAAATTAGAGTATGAGACTAAAATAAATTCCATGTGATATGAGAACAGTTCAAATAAATTCATTTTGCATGTCTTCATCATGCTTTCACTTTTAAAATTCTTAATAAAAACATTTATGGTTTGAATATAATCATTTATTATTATTATTATCCTTTTTGACAATAATTTTCTAATTGGGAGTTGATACGTGAATACCATATTTGATACCGACTATCAATACCGATTTTATTACGCATCTTTAGTTGAGTTATCGTGCACATTATTTGAGTTATTCTGCATGTTATTTTTTATAATGAAATAGTTATACATATTATTTTTTGTACTGAAATAGTTATGATATAACATACATAATAACTCAAATAATGTGCACGATAACTAAACTAAAGATGCATAATAACATTGATATCGATAATTGATATCAAATGTGGTATCTACGAAACATTATCCTTCCTAATTATACTCAGCAAAGATATCACTCCAACTTTATGACGGTGAGGAAAAGGAAGACCTTGTGTCCCCATCAACGAATTTAAACCTAAACAATTAATGTCTATACTAAATATACAGAGCATAATCGTATATTCAAACTCATGCGTTGAATTTGAATTTATAATATTTTATGTTAAAAGAGTGGCAAGTACGTAAAGCATGCCAATTGGATGAATTTTAATTAGACACTGATGCAGAATCCAGGTAAGGCATCACATATTCACATGGTTACCTTAATGGATTGGATGCTGATACAGTGCTCCGTATTTTGTCCCATCAGTTTTCCACTGTCACTGACGCGCGTCTCGCACGAGGCCCATGTTTTGACTTTAGAGAACTCTCTTTTTTGAAGCATCTCAGAGACAAAACACAGACAAAACACCATAGATTTTTCCTACCTTAATTTACTGGTACTATTTTCATTAACTAGTAGAGTTTTTTTTTCTTGAAGAAAATAACTAGTAGAGTTAGAAAAATTGGAGAACCGTTTAAAATATAACTTGTGTTTTTTTCTCAGCAGATATACAAATACAATGGGCTCTCTATATATATAAGTTTAGTAATGCATATTAATTGTGATTTATAGCAGTTTGAGTTCCTGTTTCAGCTTGAAAATTTGTTTTTCCTTAATTTTATTGAATTATTCATATCTCCTTGTACTTGCAACTATTTCTGCACCAAAATATTATACAATGGTTGGCAAGGTCAACAAATATTCACAACTTATAATTTTGGTACAAAGAAGGTACTTCCATAATTGTACTGTAGGAAAGATGAATAAAAAAAGTTAACAACTTGAGCTTTTTTTTTTTTTTTTTGAAGAAAACAACTTGAGCTTTTTTTTAACATCTCAAAGTCAACATGTTGAGACAATGATATCCTTCATTCACATATGCATTGACCAAAATAACCCTTTTCAACAAGAGCAGTTTGTATTCAACAAGTCAATCACACATTTCTACCTAGGTTTGTACCAACCAAAGTAAACAAAAGATATACAAAATTCTAAAGGATAATGTTCCGCAGATACCACATTTGATACTAATTATCGATACAAATTTTATTATGCACATTTAGTTGAGTTATTGTGCACATTATTTGAGTTATTATGCATATTATACCATAACTATTCAGTACAAAAAATAATATGTATAACTATTTCATTACAAAAAATAACATGCATAATAACTTAAATAATGTGTATCAGATATAATATCTACATATCAGCTCTCAATTCTAAATGTTTACAGCTGCAGGTGAAAGATCATCAAAGCCAAGAGATGTCCTTATTCAAGGTGTAGTTTATTTATTTCATTAAATGGAATTTGGAGTTTTCTTAAGTTAGACTAGTTACATAATTAAAAATGACAGCTAATTATACCATGCTGATTAGGAAAGCGATATATAAAATAAAATATTCTATTGACGTATCATGTATATTGTATAACACCATCTCAAAAACTATATAAATACTTTTTTATATAAAAGCTCTCTAAATGGGCCCCGCCCACTCTAAAAAAAATTATGAATAATTTAATTTCCTTAATTTATGTTACCTTCCATTCTAAATGTATAATAATATTTAAGTAACAAAAAATAATCCTAAAAAATGAGGCAGCATGTGTATGACTATGAGCCAAAAAATAGTGGGAGGCTGGGAGCTGGTGTGGTAAAGTTTTCCCACCATGTAAAACCAGCTGGTGTGGTAAAGTTTTCCCACCATGTAAAACCCATACAGGAAAGCAAACATGGCAAAAGGAAAAAGTGAGAAAACAAAATCAACCTTTCTAAGTTCCCAATGGTCGCCTTTTTTTCTGATCAAACTACTGCAATTATACTTGTGTTTTTATGTGAAGAAGCAGAATGTGAAATCAATGAACAAATAGCTGAATACTTCTGATCACGCCTAATTTTCCAATATTGTGCAGAAAATATATAAAATTCGACTAATGTTGATAAGTCACCTTAGAAATTTTCCCTACGAGGTGAGGGCACTGGAATAAATTTGCAAAAGAACCAACAAAATTAGCAAATAACACCATCCCAGTACCCAAAAAATAATATCAAGAAACTATTACATGGCAAAACATTTGCAGAAGATTCCACATGGGAGTATACCAAAAAGGGACAAGCATATATATATATGTCAAGTTGGAGAAAAAAAAAACGGTATACTATATATAAACATTTAGACTCAAACCTAAGTTATGAAAAGTGAATTAACAAATAAACTAGCTTTCATATTCAGTTATGATTGGTTCACTGGAGGAAGATGAAGCTGTTGTGCCTTCTAGTCTACTTAGTACATCGGGTGCACCAGCTGCATCCCTTATTATCTGAAAGAAAAATAGTAACTCAATAAATCTCATGATATTGATGGTTTTCCTTGAGCTTTTGCAAATGCACCAACACTCTTGTCAGAAACCTGTATTATCTCCAATTTCTAACTAATGCTCTCTTCTTCTGAGATGTGAACATCACAGCTTTGTTTATTACAAAAAATAATAAAAAGAAAGAAATAAATAAATGTTTGTTTGGTGTAATCTTGACACTAGCTTTTTTTTCTCCTAGCTTGAATTGCAATTTGTCAAGTCTCTGAAGACCATACCAATTTGTTTCTCCATATTTGCTTAGAATGAATTTTCTTTTCTAATTTATTTCCTCGATAGGGTTTAGTGCTGAGTTAGCGCTTCACTGATACTCTGATATAATGTTTGATATTACATTACAGGTCAAGTATGGGTAAAGAGTAAGCCCAGTAAACGTATTGTTTATTAATATAAGTATATAGCCACAACAAGTTCTTCATTAATTTAAACTTTCGTCAATTAGTTGTAGAAAAAGAGCTTTGATCTTTCAAACATTATAATGCATGAAGTATGTCTATAAAGATTTGATTTTGTAATTAAAACAAAGTGATAAGAATGTTACCAGAATTTCCTCATCCAGGTACGAAATCATAAACAACCTCTGCACAGCTCCATCTGTTGCATTTTTAAATAAAAAGATAGTTATGTACACTTCAGCTCCAGCACAACTTCACAAATAGGAAAAATAAGCAAATCTGACATGAACTATTTTTAATATATTCCAAAATGTGTACCTGCCCACTTGTTCATTGGGACATTATTTATCTGACTTTTGGACTATATGCATTCACTAGGCAATAGCCTGATAACAGCTCTTAAACCAAAACCCCCCCTTTTTTTACTAGCCGCCATTACCAAATAGTGGGCCAAGACCTGTATTCTCTAAGAGCCACGACCAAAACCATACTGCTCTAGAATATAAAGTACTATTCGGAAAGGAGGGGGGAAGCATAAGATATTATAAAAAAAAGGCAAAATTCTTACTAAGAGGCAGCCTGAGGCCATTAACAAAGGGGTCTCTTATTGGGGCGGGTAACTGTTGGAGCACCCCAGAAGCTTGGCTCAAAGCGGGCTTCAGCTGATCAGGAAAAGATTCGGAGCTCAGCGAAGGAGTCTCGAAAAGTGCCTCACTGTATTCTTCTCTCATTCGCATCGGCCCCTCTACTGTCAACTTTGTTGTCAGGGTCACCTTGCTTTCTATCTATAATATTACATATCAAAAATTAAAAGGGAGATGACATACATTTTACGATTCAACTACTATGCTACTACCAGTTATGCATTGACAAAGATTGCAGACTATACATTTGTGGTTTAATATACATGTTTGGCACGACAACCATTGTGTACTAAATTTTCCATTTTTGTGAATTTTTTACTATTTTTTAGAGAGGTAGAAAATTTGTGCATCTAATATAATTTTTGGACCATCCGATATGACCGACTTTCCACTTTTTAAAAAAATAGTAAAAAATGAAAAATCTGATCTCTAGTAAGATTTCAATATGAAGATCATGTTGGATGGTTTGGATCGACAGTTTGAATTATGAAATTTTAAATTTGAATGTGAAGCCAAAATAACTCGTGGCTTCGTGGAAGCATAATAGCATAGCTATATATATATGTATATATATACACACACACACACACACATACTCAGTACCAGGCTAAAGTAAAATATAAAATAGAGAAAAAAGGGACTAATTGGACGACAACTGTAAACCACTCATGTGAGTAGCCTAAGTGTGGTATCATACTCGAGGAAAATCTGATAGGCACGGTAAAAATCCCATTCTGTATTTAGTAGTGCTTAGTGTTAATATACAAGTTTGGCATGGCACACATTGTGTACCTTCCATTGATTTAGCACATGATCCATATATATACTCAGTACCAGGCTAAAGTAAATATAAAATAGACAAAAATAAAGGGATTAATTGGACGACAACTGTAAATCACTCATTATGTAAGTAGCCCGAGCATGGGTATCATACTCAAGGAAAATCTGATAGGCACAGTAAAAATCCCATTCTGTATTTAGCAGTTCTTAGTGTTAATTCATTCTATGAAGGATTGCTAAGAGTTCTCATGCAGAAGAGGAAGGGGAGCACTAGATACAAAATCAATCAGGTTCTTACTGGTATGCACCAAGCATCTGTATTTTTCCAAAAAAAAAAACATAATATTTTATTCATTTGTTTAGTAAGTTTCATATATCTTTGTGTGTGTGGGTGGTGGTGGTGGCACAACTGCAAAATTAAGGATGGATCTGTGTGAGTTGGATAAATTCTTATACAGCCAAGCTTGATTGAAAGCTCAATTGACACTAAACTGGTGATGAAGTGCTGATATCTGTCTGATAATCCTTGCTATAGAAATTTGGTAACAGAAAAACATGCATTATGGAGCGGAATTATACCGAATTGAGAAACTTAAGGTCTGCTTTGATCTTAGAATAGCCATCCCTTATCATAACATCAATTCCTATTAGGCTTGCAACTGTGCTGGGAGCCCGCCTGTTCAGACATGTATTTGAATAGACAAAATTAGAGTTCCCTGCAAATGCTAAATAAAATTAAGTTGTGTCTGCCACTAATTCCATGACTAGATTTAGCATAAAAAAACGTATCCAAGTTGTTCCAAATATACCAAGATAGCATTTCTTTTAGAGGAGATTTAGGACAGGAGGTGAACCAAGGGGCATTTCGAAATGATTGGTATGATAGAATAGTACTTCACATTTTGCAGAAGCATGAGAATAGATTTTACAGGGTAAAGCAGAAATTTTTCCAAAAGCAATAGTGCAATTAATGAGGAGGTACCTACTCAAAAATAAATCTCATTATGAATGATTCTGCGCTTGTGTCCCCAATCCATTCAAAATTCCATCTTCCTTCTAGAAATGGTGATCTTCAATAAACAAAGATAGAATTAAATTAATGAAACGAGTATCATTTACTGTAATGTAGTCTTTGCTGGTGTACTCATCAGTAGCAATCAGATATGAAGCTAATAACTGATTGTTTTGGGATACTGAAAACTTAAATGTTTGCCGAACTAGTTTTAAACAGTCCAAAGAAATGAAGAATCATTTCAATCTCTCATATCATTTTAACCCAAAAGAATGGCATTTACTTGCTTCTGGTCCATGAAGATGTACAAGAACATTTTAGTTGATTGCAGGAGCATTACTGAAAGGAATGCAAGTATCATTATCAATCACCTGAAGTTCTGGTGCAAGAAGTAGGGTTCATTTGTAAGAGATTAAGAAACTAAATTCAAGAAAAGTTAAAAATTATAAAAAAGAAAGTAAGAAGCTACGTGGTAGGCCGAGTGGTGGGACTGAGGCGCTCCAGACCAACAATCCTCTCATTGACATCGATCTTTTGCATCTCTGTCGTCTTTCCACTAACCAACGACTGGAACCCTCCAGCATCTTTGAACTGCAATTCCACAGGTTCCTTGTTAGTCCTTACCGAGCAATAAGGATTACTGCCAAGACTTCACTACAGTACAGATTCCAGTGGGTTGAATTGAAATTTGATACTAGTAGCTTTATTCAATAGTAAAAAATTGAACAATAACAATTCATAAAAAATGATTCTGTGCGGAAATAGTCCATGGCGAACACATTCGTTTCCGATGATAAAAGCTGGGTATTGTTTTTCCATTCCGTCCATCTAGTCTGAGATGAACGGATCAGATATAATAACTCCCAATAAAAAATGGTCCATTTGTTTTAGATTATTAACGAACCGGATAAAAAAAGAAAAAGAAAAAGCAGGACACTGCATTTGTACAAAAGTGTAGCAGATATAAATCCCTACATATGATAAATTTAGCAAAAATACACTTCTTAATTTATAACTGCTCTTATGGTAACCATCTGAATGTTTATGGTATGAGTTAATTGGTCGACAGGGTTGGGCAGGACCAGGCATAGTGCAACCAACCTCTCTATGAAGCTCTCAACGTCACATCTATTGTCCTCCCTGCGACTCGTGCAAAAGGTTCTAGTCTAGGTCAAGTACATAATCATAATGCGATTGTTCCATTCTGGTAACACTGTAATCAAGAAATAATCCCATGCTTCATCACTTAATGGATTTATAATATGTCGAGTCGAGCCTTGCCTAGTGTAGTGGTAAGGCACAAGACTTCTATGGAAGAAGTTTGGAATTCAAGCCTCGATAAGGGCAGTTTTAGTCGATCTTTTTAATACTAGAAATATAATAAATAAATTATAAATACAAAGAAAGATTGTTGTGTAAGTTTGAAAAAATAGAAAAGCACGGATTGCACATTTCGTGCTTTTGGGAAAAAGCCAAAATCATGGAATTGGCAATTCAGTGCTTTAAAACTTGTATTAATAATTTAATTCATGAGTTCAGTAATATTTAGATAATTTTTTGTACCAACTTTGGCTACGTTCGTAGGGACTGTACTTAGTTTTTTTTAATCGTCGCAAGCCATCAAGCTGTAAATATCCGAGTCTACTTCCATCGCGTCGAGTCTGATTAGTGATCGGAGAAACGAGCGATTCAAAATTAAATCTGATGCAAACTCGTGATAAAAATTATTAATTAAGACATAAGTAGAAGATGGTGTCAAATTTGAGATGAACGTTCCTCCGACCGCAAATCAGACTCGACGGGATAGAAGTATACTCGGATATCTATAGCTCGATAGCTTGTGACAATAAAAAAAACTAATTACATTCCCGACGAGCGTAGCCGAAGTTGCTAAAAAAAATATTAAATACGATTCGCATTTTTTAGGTAATTTTTTTTAGTAATTTCGGCTACGCTCGTCGAGACTGTAATTAGTTTTTTTTATCGTCGCAAGACATCGAGCTGTAGATATCCGAGTTTAATTCCATCACGTCAAGTCTGATTTGTGATCAGAGAAACAAGCGATTCAAAATTGAATCTGACGCAAACTCGTGATAAAATTACTAATTAAGACAGAAGATGATGTCAAATTTGAGATGTACATTTCTCTGACTGCAAATCAGACTCGTCAAGATGAAAGTAGACTTAGATATCTACAGCTCGATAACTTCTGACAAAAAAACAAATTACAGTCCCGACGAACGTAACCGAAATTACTAAAAAAACTTACCTAAAAATCGTACTTAATATTTTTTTTGTAGCAAATTCTAATATTAAAAAATCGGCAGTTTTATGGAGTTTTCAAGTTTATTTTCTCATTTGTTTGAAGGTGTGTGTTGTAAGCCTACAGGCAATGAATAAAAAAAAAAGATTTATAGTCTCTTATTTCCATGCCCTTTCATTGGTTTAGAAGAGGCACAACTAGGTAACTAAATGCTCTGATAGTGCTGGCACCTATTGTGCTAGTAGATTACTACTAATTACCTTCTATTTTTTCCAGTTTTTTTTCCACATTCCTATTTTTAGTATAGTATGTGCAATTCAAGCAGGTTAATTTTTGGGGGTTCAACAAAATTTCACATTGCAAACTTTCACAGTGGAGAGCTAGCTAATGCAGAGTTTTTAAGCTGGAGTAAAGTAAACTGAGGCTAAGCTAATCCCATCATTGAGTGAATTGTGAAAATATAGACACGTTTGTGATGGAATTCTATCATTACTGGTATATTACTATGATTATCGAGCAATCAGATCAACCCTAGCTTAATTAAGTGATTCAGACCAAACAATAAAAATACCATGATCCTACTATTGGGTTTGAACTCAACCAAATTGTACGAAATTTGTGCGGGACAGAGGATAACAACTCTTCAACGGTTCCAAACAATTGAAACAAACACAATAAAATAAGAATAAATAGAGAGAGAGAAACCAACAGCGAGGAGAAGTGATTCTTTAGCAGATAGACGCTCCATCTCGCGCGCGTAGCTGCCAGTTGGGCCCCCTCTGTAAGTCTCCTGCTGTACAGTTGCTCTACAAACCAACGCCCCACTTCGCCTCTTAATCATCCCGCTCCGACGACGGTACCACGGTAGGGTTGTGCACTGACAAGTGCTCGCAATAGCCATGTCTTGAATTTTTAAGTTTGAGAAGGTTCCTGTGCAAATCGCAGAATTTTGGAAGTGATAAAGCGGTGAATGTTAGATGTTTATACAAATTGTACTGGTAAAAGTGGTGCCAAGTGAACTAACGGAGAAATGAGAAATGGGGACAGAGAGATAGAGAGAGAGAAGAGATGTTGGAAATGAACCAAACTCGTGGCTCATGGAAATGGGATAAACAAATAGTCAAATACAACTTGGTTTTTTAATGGTCCACGAGATTCAGGTGCATACAAAATTGGAAAGAACAGTACAGTAGGAAGGAAATGAGTGGTGTGGATTAAATCACAGAGAAAGCATGGAGATGTATATCGTAGGAGAGGAATGAAACACACCTGCATCCTCCATTCCTTCTAGATATTTTCAGAACAAAATACTTTTTTATTATATAAACTGATTATTTTTTTTTTGTCAGAGGCATTAATTTCCAGATACATACGTATGTTGAAGGTTGATTCTGAATAAATGCGTTTGTAAATTAAAAACAAAATTATTTGGATGTATGCTTTGACTTTCAGTAATGAAAAATAATTTTATCATTATTTTCAATAAATTGCATACAGGGACGGATCTAGAGCTTAATTAATTCCGAACACAACTAGATCTGGGCATCGAGGTTGAGATCAAATCCGAGTACAAATCTTTACTACTAATAAAAGGAGATTGAAGTTTTTGACTCCAAATCTCTATTCACCTCTAAGATCAATACAGAACGTAAGATTTTCATTTTTCGATCACAATCGCTCAATTTTACACTTTCAATTCCCTTATACTTTGGTCTTCTGCTTGCGTACAAAAAAAAATTAATTGTCTATCTCCTCCTTCCCATTCGAGAAATTCTATAAACTACCATTCCTTTCAAATTTAGACAAAATTAATTGTTTCAAGATTAGCAAGTGCATTAAAAAAAAAACACGAGATTCACGGAATCAATTAAATTTATTGCTCTCCACAAACTGCTACATGCCAATAAACAAATTGATATTTTTTTAAATCCCTAGCTAACTAAAGGAGTGAGTTTTAGTAAAACATATATTTTTTGTATAATTTGTTAGAGAATAAAGAATGTTATTGTCAATATTTAGATGCATAATAGATATCTTATCCTTAAAAAAAATAAACTATTTATAAATTTTTTTCAAGTCTATCTGCGATCTCAAACTACAGTTGCAAAAAAAAAAAAAAATATACACTATATAACTTATTAATCTGAAAAACATAATATGATAATACAATTAATATATAAATAAACAATAATTAAACAACTTAAAAAATAAATACTAAATTATTGTAGAACACTCAATCTTTTGATTTTTATATGAAATTTCAAATAATTTAATTATGCACTCAATCATTTCCATTTAAATTCACATGCCCATTTTCCATTTAAATTCACATGCCCATAGGCAGGTCAAATGCGTTGCTACATAAACTTGATCAAAATTTCTTTGAAAAATAGAGAAAAACTTTAGGTGGATTAGATACTCATTTCAAATCATCAGATCCATCATATCATTAGATACATCAAGATCCACAATATGTACCAAAATCGAACAATAAATTACCAGATGCAACACAAATAGAGATCATTAAATAGTGCTAAGAATCAACCTAACAAAGTAGGAATTACAGCCTATATGAAAAGAGAACTAAACCTCTCTACACCACCAGCTAAAGAATCAAACACGGTAACTCAGCTAGCTCATATTACCAGAAGTCCTCATCTCACGAAAGGAAAATAAAACAATCTAAAGAAGCAAAACTAGTTCATTATTCCACATGCATGCACAAAATGAGTCTGGATCTCTCAAATCATCACACAGTCTTGTGCAGATCACTCGAGCCATGTGCAAAATGGCACCTCTCACCATAGGTACACGACCCCTTTGCAAAGTTCTCACACAACTTCGTCTTGAAATGGTTTGCTGGTCCACCATGACCTGCACCACCGGGGGATACACCAGAAGCATTTCTAACTCCTCGAGGTCCACCACCTCCACTTACATTCACAATCAATTCTCTCACCATAGCACTGGCCTGATTGATCTGATCAAAAGTACCTTCAAGCTCTATGTTCTTCATACTCGGGTTGGATTCATGGTCCCTGATAGCCAGCTTGGCACCAGTAACACGGCAGATCTGCTTTGTATTAACCCCTCCCTTCCCTATAATGGCTCCAGCAAGAGATGCCTCCACACTGATTTTAGCAGTCGCTGATGCTCCAAAACTTCCAGGTGATGGGCTCGGTGCAGGGTGCTCATACCTGCCACCATGAGAAAATCCACTAGGCGGGCCCATTCCATATGTAGGAGCTGCGTGCATGTGATTGGAATGCAAATGAGCACCAGAAACCGGTTTTCCAAGTTCACGGTCACCATGGGCATAATGACACTTGTCTCCAAATTTACACCCTTCAGCAGTGTTGTACTTGGTACAGAGCTTGGTCTTGACGCTGGGGGTGGTTGGAGAAGGGACAGATGTAGGATCTGGCATGGAGTAATGGTGGGTAGGACCCATTGCATGTGGTGGTGGGCCCATTGCTGGATTCATAAGTTTTGAGACAGCTTGGTATCCACCTTGATAGTAGTGCAGGAAATGGCAGGTGTCCCCGAATTGGCACCCAGTCGTACTGCACAAGATACAAATTGAATATCATGCAGCAATTCTAGAATGTAGAACTATGAAAAAAAGGTAGAAATGATGACTCTAACATAATGTTAATACCAAACCTTCACAATGTAGGCATCCAATCTTACCAACAGACACCAAACAACACTGTGGTTGTACAATAATAATGGCCTCAAAATCATAGTTCCAAAGAAACACCAAACAATAAAACAAACACCATGTGGCCTCAAAATCATAGTTCCAAAGAAACACCAAACAATATAACAAACACCATGTGGCCTCAAAATCATAGTTCCAAAGAAACACCAAACAATATAGCAAACACCATGTGGCCTCAAAATCATAGTTCCAAAGAAACACCAAACAATATAACACACACCATGTGGCAAATGGAAGTTTAAAAAGAAGCTAAGAAAGCAAACATTTAATCTAGAAAAAGGACAGAGTTGAGTCTTTTTCCTCATATACCCAAATTTGGATACTTGAGAAATTGTAAGTGCATATTTCATAGAATGCATCTCCTAATTTCTAATGGATTCATATTTCAATTGCAATTTCCATTGACCCGTATGGATATAAATCACCAGCCTTCAAATTTTACATGTATAATCCAGAAAAAAACTGCAATGGTGTACCTGAAAGACATAATCATTAATTTCAAAAAAACATTTGATTAATGTTCTAAGGCCCTTTTAATTGTAGGATAAAACAAAATTGGTATGCCCAACTCTAATGAGTTAAATTAAACATGTTGAGTGCTTCCCAAATGATTTTGGGCTGACTTACTTCAAAGTATAAGTTTCATTATATCCCACAACTAAAGAGAGCCTTATAATCATTCCGTTAAACATAATTGTAGAGAAGAATTATAAAGTGATACCATTATGACGGCTTTTATTAATTATTATACACATAGAAAGTTTAGATTGTTAACCTGAAAAACTTGGTGCATGGCTTCGATTTGCTTCCTACACCACTTTGGAACGAATCCATTTCTGTTACATAAAATTAATTTCTTGTTTTTAGTTTATGTTGACAACAAACTTTATCATCTTGACAAATCTTCATATTGTGATTAGATATCCAAGATTTTACTACAGGTGACTCGAGAAAGCAATATGTAGTCAATATTGAACTGTTCTTCTGGGGGAGGGGGCTGGACTATAAATTCTAACCCACGCTCTTTATATGTAAACATTGACGATTTCAATTAAATGCTTCCAGGTCATTAAACATTTTTTTCTTTTACAACAACAGCAAAGTGCGTGGTCTGAATTTTCATCTCCTGGCTGCCAACCAATTGGTATTTCCTTTTTTTAAATCGAGTCAACTTAATTCCATCGAATGACTTGATCCATATTTATCCTGTGTTTGTTTCAAAGCCTAAATCCATTCACGCCTGATTTGATATTTCAACTGCACTAATAGACGTAATAACACTATGCGATCATGTTTGATACCTGATACCTTACAGTTGGTTGGATAATGATTTACCTTTTTAAATAGGTTATCCTGAATACATGTAACATGGCACTCACGACGATTCATAACCAGATTTCATGAACTTATAGATTACTAATACTGCCAGCTATTCTGAATATTGTTTCAATGGTAAACAGGGAAACAAAAGGGATTATGAGTAGGTTATGAATAAAACAAGGAACCTCAACACGAAACCAAGAGAAACTAGATCTATACTCTACACGGAAATAGAAGAGAACCACTAATTGTAAACTAAATCTACTAGGCGGAAACACCACAAAACACAAACCCTAGATCTACCACGTTTCCTAGAGACCCTAAACAGATCACTAGAAACAGGAAAGAACAAAAGAAAAAACAAAGATCCAAGTAGAACTGAGAAAAGAAAAAAAGACCTTTGGGTCGCCTCTTTGTTGCACCGCCGGCGCCGAATGCTCCATTCGTCTGAGGTCTCGCTCTCTTACGGGACGCATCCATGGCAAAGGATTCCTAGATATGAGGAGATAGGAAGATAGAGAGAGAGAGAGAGAGAAAGAGAGATACTAGGGTTTAGAAAGTACGGTGGCTGAGATGAGAGAGTCGATTAAAAAGATAGAAAAAGAGAAAATAATAATGCGAAGGTGGAGATGTACTAATGGAAGGTGGACGCGAGAGGGTTCGTAGCTAAATTTAACTTTAGGGTTCGGGTCCGGTGTGAAGGAATCTTTTTCCTACGCTTGGTGCATGTGCAATAACCGAGGAGCGCGTGTACTTCCGACTTCTGTCAATATGTCAAGGGAGCATGTGGGTCCACTTTTCAGAAACACCAACGTAAGAACTCAGCGCATATATAAGAGAGAACTGCAGTCGGTGAAGTATCACGTGAGTCGGTAGAGGTGCAAACGATTTTTGGTCGAGCGAGTTGGATCGAACTCAACTCGTTTTATTAATAAATTGGCTCGATTTATTATTACAAGTGATCACAAGTTGAAACTCTTAATTCGAGTTCGGCTCGTTACGATTCGAGCTGACTTGTTTGTAGGTTGTTTGTAAGAAAAATAATAAAATAGTTAAAAATAATAATAAAATTGTAAAAATTATTTGCGTGAAGATCTATTTAGAGACGGTGATTACCAATTCGACGGTCTAGATTAACTCGTTAAGATTTCAATACTTACACGAGTCGAGCTGGTCACAGCTCGAGATCAGCACGTTTATTAATGAGCTGGTTCGGCTCGGCTCGTTAACAACTCGAGCTGCTAACGAGTCAAATACGAACAAGTCACGAATATTTTGTGCACCTCTAATCACGTCTCCGCTTATTTTGAAATTTGCATTCGATGAGTATCTGACGATAAAAAAAATCAGCTCCTCAATCAAATTCGCTGATCGTACAATTGCTACAGACGATTATTATTTACAGATTTTTTTTATCCATTTTGTAATAAGAAATGTTCATTCTTTTGTGGAATACGAATTTCTTATTTTGACGGTTAACTTGAACTAGGTATGCGAACGCGCTCCGCGCGATTCAAGCTTGGCGGATGTGTGAAACTTAAGTTGCACATTTTTTTTGAACTGTTAATTTTGGAATGGATAACGACAATAGCAACTGCGCATATAAGAAATGTGAGCAATTAACTACAAACATGAAGGAAACATTGAAGATGATCGTGCAGAAATGTGAGCAGATTTGAAAGGATGGATAACGACAATACACACAAAAGAAGAGACTAAACACTTGCTGAATAAACAAAATTCTTTTGGCAATAGTAAACATAAATATATTACCACTTAATAAGAAAAACAATCCAGCATAAATGATGTTCAAACATATAGATGTAACTAAACTTTAAAATCCCTTTGAAGTTCTCAAAAATGATGAGAAACGTTCCTTATTCTCACACTTGCAATCAACTTTTGCATCTATCAGTAATCTTCATGTCCTTAATTTCATCCATAAGGCCATCATCCGAAAAAACAAAATGAGTAAGAAATTCGGTAGATCGAAATTCTTTTAACCTGTTTTTTTTCTTTCTTAAATAAGAAAATCAATAAAAATAATTAGTGTTTCATTGTTTTTCTAGGAGACAAAAATAAAAATTCTGAGTAACGACATACAATTTAACCACTATTTAAATATACAAATTTACATTAATGATGACATAATGTAGTACAATTAGTGATTGTAATTGAAGTCTGGTGACCTTCTTCAATTAATGGAACAACGTAGAAGGCACAGCCGACAGGATCGAACACAGCAAGCAAGGCAGAGAACATTGCAACAAACGAAATGTTGTTAGACAATAAAGCTTATCGAAAAGAAAGGAATCCACCACAACATGCAAAATGGCACAAACAAAAACAACATATAACAAAAAGGGAAAACTGACAAATATCGGATGGCATATAAAGATAATGAGGCTACAAATGTCTTTATTATTTTTCACCAAACAAAAGAAGCTAACTCTACATAGCATTCTCTTTGCACGGCTAACCTTACATAAACCCATCAATTCATGCAATATCTCCCCAAAAGATGCAATGGCACCAAATTAAAGGCCATAAAACACAAATTGGCTTATATGACGAAAAATTGGACCCTAAAAAAGCATGCAAGCAATTCGACCAAACCAACGATAAATCCCCAAAATTAACAATAAATTGTAAAAATTAATAGACCGGCATGGTGGATAAATTAATAAGTGATATCAAAAGATCTAATCAAATGCATGGTATTCTTTCTTTGTTTGCTCATAGCGAGAGAAACATCAGTCGAGCTAACAATTTAATTCCCGAAATCAAAATCAGATCAACGAACTTACGAAAACACGACAGCAAGAAATCCTATGTTCTCCTCTTTCATGCCTCTTCTTCTCTACACTCTATCCTGCACGCAAGAGTTCAGGATTTGATCATGAACACAGTTTTTAAAACCCACCAATCCCAACTAAAGAAAATTAATTAGTGGAAGGCAATGAAGAAAAAAACAAAAAACAAAAAACCTGAAAAAGTGCAATCAGAGTCCCTTATCGCTCACCAGAGAAATAAACGTTCGAGAATATGAACCTGCAAAGTGCAGACAGTCCGTTGCAGAAAATATTGCAGCAATCACTGAAAATAGGAAAGAATGAAAGAAAACAATCTAGTATCAAACAAATAGCACCAACATAATATATTAATAAAGAGATTATTTGTAATAATAATCGAGTTGGAACTAAATCATAGTAAATTGGTTGGGGAATATGTACCAGGCAAGTCTCCAACATCAATATTACCAATATCTATTTCCTTATATAGCCGAATAGCCCTTGATAAAGCATACATTAGAAAAGCCAAATAATTTCAAGAAATGATAAAATGCTCAAGCTAAATAACAAATGTAAGAATCTACACTTGCCAACTCTGGTGAATTGGTATGTTTAATTAAAAATTGCAAAAATATTTTTGGTCATTTAATTTTCTCCATGTACATAAATAAATCCTCTATCCACTGGTAAAACCCACAAAGCTTTCCCTTGTGAACTGGCATGTTTGTTTCTCAATTGCATTATGGTTTGTTAATATTTCTTAATTCTTAAGCAGCCATCTTCATCTAGGAGTGATGTATCATTTGAATTATTAACCACACAGAATTAATCAACGAACAACTCAATAAGCAGGCACAGTAGTTCAAGATTTTCATCAAGTTCAATCTATATCTTTTTTGAAGAGGGAAAGCTATGCTTCTATTTTAGTCATAACAAAAAGGAAGAAAAGAAACAAACGAAGGAAAAAAAAGAAAAAAATAAAACTATGGAAGCTTAGTGCCCTTGCCTAAGCTCAATAAAGGCGAAGATGAAATAAAACCTGAATCTGACAGATCTAGGACCCAACCACTGGCCTTTCAATGCCTCAGTCTCACTTCCGGTATCTAGGGTTTGAGGGAGAGATCGAGACAGGAAGCGAGCAGTATCTCTCTCAGTTCCGCCGAGCAAAGAGAAGAAGCGAGAAAACCTAGCGAAGAGGAAAGCTAAACAGAGCAGTGGTCGAGTTGTGGTCGGATGTTGGTGAGCGATGGTCGACTTGGTCGGATGTTGGTGAGCGATGGTCGACTGGTGAGCGGTGATCTGCGCTACTTTTCTTCTATTGTCATTGCTCGAGCGGTGGTTGGAGGCTGGTGAGCGAATCGAGCTCGCCCGATGAGTAGATCGAGCGAGAGGTGGCGCCGGAGGAGAAAGGGAACGACATTTCTCTGTCTCTCTCCCCATGATGGACGTTGAGAGTTTGAAATAGAGAAGGGCATAAAGGAATCTCGTCTATATTAGTGCTTCAAAAGGGATGAGAGCTGCGTCTGAGACAGGTTTGTGAAAGCGTGAAAGAGAAGGGAGAGCTGAACAAAAAAAAAACAGATGGTAGAGAGATATCGCTGGGAGAGAGATTAGAGAGAACATATCAAGAAAGTTTCGCAGAAGGCGGAGAAGGCAAGAACCGAATTAGCCACGCGTCCAGCACAGAAAAAATTCAGAAGACACGCGTTCAGCAGGAAAAAAACGGAAAAATGCAAAAGAGCACTGTTCATTCAATGAACAGTAAAAATGTTGTACAATGATATAGTTTAATTTAATTAATTCGTATGGGTACTTAATCTTTTCGAAAATAAAATATTTTTTTAATAAAAATATTATTTTTATAAATAACTGCCAATTTAAAATTGAGGTCGCTTTTGGAAAAAAAAAACAAATTCAATTCAAATTTTACTATCTCTATTTTATACAGCAGTCATCACTTCTATTTTTATATTTTCTGCATGTTTCACTTTTCCGCTCTCTCTAAACGTTGGAATTTGTCAAGTTTTAACAAAAACTTCAAGTTATCTTTAATAAATCTAGTGTAACACGTTCTAAAATCAATTTATTTTGTTCTTCATATTTGTATAGTTTATAATAATTTTGTTCTTGAATTATTTTGCAATTAAAAAACATAACACTTTAATTGTAAAAATAATTAAACAAAAAAATGTAAAAAGGTGTTCGACAAGAGTTTATGAGGCTCCTATTCTTATTCTGGTTGATTTGGTTTTTCATCATCCAATCTCGAAAATTCGGAGGAGCAATTCTTCTATTAAAAAATGATAAATAAAAATAAAATACTGTGTGGAGTTTTACTGTGTTAAAAATAATAAATAGCGGATAAGATAGAGTTATAATATAAAATATTAAAAAAAGTGGAATATGAACCATATCTATTAGAATAGGTTATCGTTTGAACCATCTGAAAGCAACATAAGTATTTGCAGCATATAAAAGAGGATGTAAAGAAGAGAAAAATAAGCATAAAACTTTTTATAATTAACTATTCTCCTCAATCTTTAATTTTTCAACATGATATCAGAGCACAAGATGTTGTGACCACAAAAACTTCCACAATATAAGCAAAAGAGAAAATCTTATCAAAGGAGCAATACAAAAATGGCTCAACAGGGGCCACAAGAGGCTACCAATACCTCCAACCTCATTCACACTTTGCTCAATGACAAAAACTATCTTTTATGGGCAAAAGCACCTTCTCGAGTCCTCAGTGGTAGAGAAATGCAGAATACAGGACAAGATAAGTTGAAAAAACTGAAGGCAATAAATTCAAAAATCTGACCGAAGAAGAAAGAATAGGCAGCGAAAAATGGAAAACATAGAACAACATGATCATAACCTAGTTCAAGAGCTCCATGGAGCCCTCTATTGCTGTTCAATTTGTCGATACAACCACTGAGCTGTGGGAGGCCTTGAAGGTCATGTATGGGCAACAAAATAATTACTCTCGAATATACACCCTCAAACAAGAGATCCAGCAAAAAAATAATGATCTAGAAGCAATATAGAGTATCTTGGTGCTCTTAAGAAGAAAAAGGACGAACTTCATTTCTATCGACCTCCAACCGCTGATCTTGGAACAATTCGCAAGAGGGAGAAGGAAGATGACATTTTCAAGCACCTTGCAGGACTAAACCTGACATACGAGGATGTTCGATCTCAAATCATGAACACCAAACCTCTCCCAAGCTGTATCGAAGTTGCTTGTTTTTTCAAATGGTTAATTGGTTAATGGCATTCACAATGTTGTTGGTGCATCTTGTAAAAGACTTGATCAATTACGTGAGATGCAGAAAATTAAAATTGTGGAAGCTATTTAAAATGAAGAGATTTCAATCGAAAAAGGTTTAAACTAAGAAATAGGTCTTGCACGTCCATGTGATACCCGATGGATTTCTCATTACAAGACTTTAACTAATTTGCTTAAACTTTTTCGGTCACAATTGAGATTCTTGAAATTGTCAAAGAAGATGGGAAAGATCAAGACAAGCAAGCAGAGGCAAGTGGATACATGGAAGAAATGCGAACTTTTGACTTTGTGTTCATTTGTCATCTCATTCACAAGTCATTAGGTATCTCTTATGATTTGTCACAAGCCTTGCAACACAAAAGTCAAGATGTGGTGAATGTTATGTGTTTGGTGGGGATTGCTAAATCTCGGTTGCAAAAGTTGAGGGATAGTGGATGTACATCATTATTTCAAGAAATTTGTGCATTTTGTGAGAAGCACGAGATTGAAATTGCAAAAATGGATGATGTGCGTCATTGTACACGGCGTGTAAGAATAGATGTGACTAATTTACACTATTATCGTGTTGATATGTTTTACACAGTTATTGATATGCAATTGCAAGAGCTCAATGGAAGATTCATGAAAACATCTACCTAACTTCTTATGTGTATGTCTTGTTTAGATCCAAGTAGTTCTTTTTCTGCATTTAACATCGACAAGTTGCTTAAACTTGCTTAATTTTATTCTTCAGATTTTAGCGAATGAGAGCTTCCTATTTTGGAAAATCAATTGGAGAATTACCGTTTGGATATGCAAGTTAATACTTATTTTTTAGAGGTAAAGGGAATGGATGAACTTTCTCAAAAGCTCGTGGAAAAGAAAAACACACTATTTATACTTTGATTACAGATTACTGACATTATCATCGATATTGCCGGTGGCCACCGCTAGTGTTGAAATGGCATTTTCAGCGATGAATGTGGAGGATCAATGGTTGAATGATTGCTTGGTGACTTATATTGAAAGAGATTGTTCAAGGGTATTGATATTGAAAGAATTATGCAAAGATTTCAAAATATGAAGACTCGTAGAGGCCGAGTCGATTTACCGTCAACATCTTGATTTTATTTTGTTTGTACTATTATATTTTATCTATTTGCTTTTTTTAATATGTAAAATATACAATTTAGTGGTATTTAATATTTTAGAATTTTTTTTTATATATAAATGTGCCTGCCTCTGGATGAAATCCTAGATCCACCACTATATGTAATTGCGAGATTTTTTAAATATAGGATCATTGATTCGAACTTTGTAAAAACATTTGTGTCTCTTTGTGTGCTTGTTTGTTTGATTTTTTGGACCATCTGAGTGCATTTGTTGAAACCTTAATTTGTACATTTGTATTGAAAAGTTCATAAAACAGTTTAAACAAAACAAATCAATTTCAGGTTAAACTAGAGGTGGCAAAATCCGACACCACCCGACAAACTTGTTCGACCTGGAGTAGTCCGATATGATCCGAAACCCGAAAATGACCTAACATTAGATGACTCGATACCTGACCCGACCCGATTTGATATGACCCGAAACCCAAAAAGACCCAACATCAAATCACCTGATACCCGACCTGGACCGACATGACCCGAAGCCTAAAAAGACTCGAGATTAGATGACCCGATACTCGATCCGACCTAGACCGACATGACCCGAAACTCGAAATGAACCAAGATCACATTCCGTCGACCTGACCCGACCCGACATGACCTGCAATCTAAGATGACCCGATACTCGACCCGACTTGACCCGAACATAACATGCCAGAGACCTGAGATCAAATGACCCGACATCCAATTCATTTAGGGTGGCAGATTCATGTATAAATTATAAATATTAATAATTTGTTTTGTTTCTTTAATTTAAACTACTATTCTGCTTAGTTAATTTTTTATGTGAACTATTATGTCATGAAATAATGAATTCTCTATTTTACTTAAGTTAAAAAAATTCATGGTTCTAGACCTTTTATAAATTGAAAAAACTTCTTTTTATTGTTTATTTGATGGGTTGGTTTATTTGTTCTTATATGATTTTTTTTTATAAGGACACTTATTTAATTGACTTGTCAAGTAGCACTTCAACTTAGTATCATAGCTTGCCGCATTGATTGATTTCTTAATCTGAGTGGCTTCTTTTTGAGATGTAAATGGGTTATGCTTTCATACTCTCAATAAGTAAAAATATTAAATGATAACATTTACATGCAAACTAGTATATTAATTTAGTTTAATAATTAAACTTATCTGGTGGAAGTTAAAATTCATCAAATTAAGTCTTGAGTTCATCAATTTTAATATTTGTTTATCAAGTTGTATTAGTTAAGAATAAATCAATTAATGTATATAGTTGCATCATCATTAAAATAAATAATTTATTTATTTATTTTTGGATCTAAATTAAAAATCACCACTGGTGCACTTGTAGAGTTGTAGTGGCAAAAATATTATCCAAGTAACAAATTACAAGTTACAATTTTGGTATATAGTATTTGTGGCTCTGGAAAAGTTATATGCACATAAAGATGAACTAAGTATCCAGTCAAATAAGTATCCCTACGAAGTTGCTTCTTTATTACCAAAATATCAAAGTTGCTTGCTCATGACTTAATTGTCCCAGTCAAAGAACAACTAAATAACAACTAAGATTTATTTGATACATAATTTAATCCCAAGGATTTAACTCGATACAAAATAACAGCTAAGATTTACTTGAAATACATAGACAACTCAGATATCAATTCAACACTCTAAGTTTACAAAATGTCAAAACACTCAGTTTCAATACTCCTATTCAAAATAGCTAATCAAAATACAATTCAAACTGAATTGTTGGAGTACTGGATCTACCATCAGCTCTATTGTGTGCGAATCTTAGTGATAGATACTCCATAATCATAAATTATTCATCTCCCTTGACTGCATATTCACGAAACGAAATGTGAGCAAATAAAAATGTATATACAAGGTATAATTGGCAAATATACTTTAAACATTAAATCTTTGACAGTTTCTCTTTTTTGGATTGTAAAGCATTAATTAACCTTTTTTGTCATAAGAATTACATTCTTTTTTTTATTATTTAAAACATGTCTGGACCAGATTACGCCTGAAGGCCCCTGTTACTTTTTTGGTATTTTACAAATGTTATCTATATTACCAGTTCAACCTTGTTCCATAGTACCAGTTCAACTTTTTTGATATCTTGTAAGCATGTCTGTATCAGATTACCCCTGAAAGCCCCCCACAACAATCATACAAGTTCAATCTTGTACCAGCAAGTATCAGTACACTATATCAGTAAGGAGATTAGTATTGATACAACATTTAGAATAAAGCAGTAAGCCATTTAGAGTAGTAGTTAGAAATTCAGAGTTGTGCATGTGTATATGTGTTTAATCTTTCTTGTCTTTTCTTTAGTTTAGCTGCCCACAAACTACAACTTATATTTCAAATACAAGGTTGACACATAAAATGAAGTAAAGCATTACAATTCACGAACCTGAAGAAGCTAAAGGCTCAACGCCAGAGGATGGTGCAACCAAGTCAATTGTCCTTCTATAGATTTATTGATTTCCACATCCTTGGAGTCGTAATCTGATATGAATAAATATAAGTAAAATAATAATAAAGTAATTGAAAAAAATAATCAAGATACATAATTACATACCCGGAAGGCTCGAAACTCGAGAAAGACCTGACAAATGCCAATGCAGGATGATCCAAGACTCGACCCCACCAGATCAGATTCGATCAGACTCGTGACTCGATAATCTTTTTAAGTCGATTCAAACCCGAAAGACCCGAAACTCCCGAAATGAGATAATTGAAACCCGACCCGATTTGAACCCGAAAGATCTGAAACCCGAGAAATACCTGAAACTAGATAATTGAAATCCGACCCGATCTGAACCCGAAACCCGAGAAATACTTGAAATTGGATAATTGAAACCCGGCCCGACTCGAACTCGAAAGACCCGAAATCCGACAAATACCAACGCATGATGACCCGAGATCCGACCGACCCAACCTGATCAGACCCGTAACCCAGTAATCTTTTGAAGTCAAACTGACCCGACCTGTCCGACCTGAACCCGAACCCGAACCCAAACTCGCCTGACCTGTCTGATTTGCCACCTCTAGGTTAAACCTATTTAGTTCTTCCAGACGCCTTAAGAACATCAACAACAACGGTACTTAAATAAATACGAGACCCTACATATCAAAAAGAAAAAGAAAGAAATATATATACGATGCAAATATTACAATATTGCTGTCTTAGATTTTTACTTTTAATTCATGCGAATGTATAATTGCGACTTTCTAATGCTAGTTTACGGTTCCTCAACTCTTTGAGGCAATGAGGCTTATTTTGGGCCTTCTCATTTTGCACTTCATAGGTAACAATTTTCTCTGAACATCTCAGGTTCGTCAGTCAAACTATATCCAGCTTTATATGAGCCTCTTTCTCAAATCTCAATGACACGAAAAACAATCACTTGCCTCAGAGAATAAAGGACAAAGAAAGCAAGGAAGAAAGAGAAAAAGAGAGCCTGCTTCTTCGGATGCTTCTCTCTCAGTCCTTTTTTCTAAAAAGAAGAAATTGAAAGATGAAAATTCAAATACCAAAAGAGGTAAAAATTGAACTTCTGTATGAAAAGGAATTAAGACTTAAAACATTTTGAACAAGTGCATTTTTATATGGCTTGTTATTGAACTTGAATGATAGGCATGGCATACTGATATAAGCTAAAGCTACACAACCAATTATGTATCATTTTCACAAATAAAAGAGAAAGATAACTTTGTTGGTACCAGGTGAAAAGTTGTCTTCAGTTTATCAAATTTCCCAGTAAATCTTTTTATTTAGTTATTGAACCCAATAAGTTCTTCTTACAATTTACATCATTAAGTGAAAATTTTCCAATGTTTCGATCTCAGGAGAATTGCATCACCATCAATATTTCTTCAAAGAACAAAGATAACATCACATCTAATTACAACTCCATAACTAAATCTATGCTAATAAGTAATAGGAAACCCTACACAACAATAATAACTACAACTCAATTAAGAGGAAGTTTCCAAAGCCTTCATCAGTTTCCATATGTAGAAACCTCATGTTAAATTACAAAAACTAACCAACGACATGATATTTAGCAAAGAAAACAACACTGTCACTTGTACATTTATTCATAACAGCCCCTAAAATTGACAATATTAGCTAATAACTAGCCGAACTTCCTCTAGTTACACGCTTCTAGCCATCATCTCTTGATACCTTCGGTAAGATTCTTGTTTCTCTAACAGGAATTTCCGACGGCAATTTGCAATAAACTCTTCGGCGAGCTGATCAATTTCATTCATCACATTTTCAGCTGGTTCTCTCTCCTCCAACCATTGCAAGTACTCAGTCTCTCTCTTCTCTTCTTCTTCATAGTGCTTCTCTTGTGTCGAAATCACAAAATCACAAACAGAGTAGTCGGAATTGTACACATGATTGGAATCATTAATGGGTGTGACATGAGAGGGGCACCCTTGGAGGTGCAATTTGATGAAACTAACAAGCTTGTTTTGCTTGGAAATCATACATTTTTGGTATTTTGGTAATTTGGAGATTGGTTTTTTCTTGGAAAGGAGATCAAACACAAAGCATTTCAAATCTACAAGTGCATAAGCAAAATGAGTAACACTGGGGAGGATATTTTTGTGGAGAAAGGATTTGGTCTTCTTGGATTTGTGCGAAATTGGGTTTTCTTTCTTGAATTTGAAATATTTGAGAGAGGGAAGCAGCTTCGTTGGTTGCACTTCAGAAGCCATGAATTTTTATTATATTTATATATTTTTTTCAATTTCTCACAGTTCATGAAAGAGCACCTCGAGGCCTTTATATATTGTGACATACTACCGTATTAGCGATACACTTTAATTTAAATCCATCAAAATTAAAAATTTAACGCATACGCGCGAGCCATCCGAAATTTTAAACCGAAGAGAACCAGACCGGTTTGGTTCGATTTATAAAACGGATATGAATGCCGGTCTGGTTTGTCTAACCTAGTGAACCGGCTATTAGCTTGATATAAAATAGGTATATTTTGACCAGGGAATAAATATGCACACTTCCATCATTTTTTATAAAATAAAAACAATCGATTTTCAGCAATAATTTGTACTGTCAATCTGTCATAAATATACGGTAGATGGTAGATAATATTTTAATTATATAACCTTCAAGTACTAATTTGAAGGTTAATCTCGTCGAATTACAAGGTCAGAAATTGATAATGGTTAAAAAACAAAACTTCTACCACAGTGCATTTTTTAATGGCATGAAAAAAATAACCCGAATTAGTTATTATTTTACATTAATTTTCTTTATTTGAATAAAAAAAATAACTATTTGAAATCATCGATTAAGAGTTCTAACAATACTATAGATTTATGTCCATATTAAATATCTAATCAAATTAAATAATTGTTTGCTTTTAGTGTGAGAGGTAAATATAGTTAAAACAATTTAAATGTTACAGAGATTCTTTATACGAAGATTGCGTTGTATTTACGACAGATTTAATGAAATCATACATAAAAGTGTACTTTAAAAAAAAAAAAAATCAACCACTAACCATACCAGCCTTTTGGATGGGGCGTAGTAGTTGAGATCAAATCTGCTGTTATTCCGAGGGTCTGTTTTTTTCTTCGGCATCGAAAGATTGATCACGAACGGTTCAGATTAATTCTTTTCTTTTCTCGGTCTTCTCTCTTCGAAAAAATCATATCCTTCGATTTCGAATCAACGACCCGAGCGGAATAACAAAGTTTTGTTATTCCTATTCGAAATAACATCGGATATGAATTCGTAGTAGTTATTCTTGCCCTTAGGCCTTGACAATGTAAGGTATCAAATGTTTTTGGTGTTCTGTTTTAGGGCTGCAAATGTATCGAATTCGAACAAATTAGCTTGTGTTCGAGTTTGATACGAAATCAATTTCAAACTAATTTGATTTGAACATAACAACATTCGAACGAACTGTGTGAAGTTCGAGCTTGAATTGACACTGATTCGAATCAAATACGAACGAATTACGAACTATAATTTTTTCTTGTAGTTCGACTGTAAAGTAGTAAAAAGAGATGACAAAGAAGATTAAGACTATCTATTAAAAGATATCATAGAAGGAGGTGATTAGGAGAATGCTAGCAATTGAGAAAGTGGGTGTGAACCAACTAAAGAGTATCTGAATGAAAATGTGAATGCTGACATTAAAATATTATTATTTTAATTGATAAGTTGAGTTGTAATATGTAAGTTTTTGAAACGAATTTGACTACGCTCGTCGGAACCGTAACTAGCTTTTTTATCATCGCAAATCATCGAGCTATAGATATTCGAGTCTACTTCCACCACGTTGAGTCATATTTGCGATCGGAGGAACGTGCATCTCAAATTTGACTCCATCTTCAACTTATATCTTGATTAGTATTTTTTATCATGAGTTTGCGCCAGATTCAATTTTTAATTGCTCATTTCTCCGATCGCAAAACAGACTTGATGAGACTCTAATATCTACAACTTGACGGCTTGCGACGATAGAAAAAGACTAATTATGATCCCGACGAGCGTAGCTGAAGTTGTTACAAAAAATATTAAGTATGATTAGCATTTTTTCTACAAACTTCGACTACGCTCGTCGGGATCATAATTAGTTTTTTTATCGTCGCAAGCCATCGAGTTATAGATATTCGAGTCTACTTCCATCGCGTAGAGTTCTCTTTGTGATTGAAGGAACACACATCTAAAATTTGGCTCCACCTTTAACTTATGTCTTAATATGTAATTTTTATCATGTGTTTGCGTCAGAATCAATTTTGAAACGCTCGTTTCTCCGATCGCAAATCAGAATCGACGTAGTGGAAGTAGACTCAGACATTTACAGCTTGATGACTTGTGACGATAAAAAAATAATTACAGTCTTGATGGGTGCAATCGAAGTCGTTATAAAAACTTACCTAAATAGAATCCAACTCTTGTAAATGTCTAAGTCTACTTCCACCGCGTCGAGTCTGATTTGTGATCTTAGTAACAAGCGATTCAAAATTGATTTTGATGCAAACACGTGATAAATAATTTCAAATTAAGACATAATTTGAAGGTGGAGCCAAATTTTAGATGCGTGTTCCTCCGATCACAAATCAGACTCGACGCGATGGAAGTAGACTCGAATATCTACAACTCGATGGCTTGTGATGATAAAAAACTAATTATTATCCCGACGAGGATAGTCGAAGTCTGTAGAAAAAATGCTAATCATACTTAATATTTTTTGTAACAACTTCAACTACGCTCGTCGGGATCATAATTAGTCTTTTTTTATCGTCGCAAGCTATCAAGCTGTAGATATCTGAGTCTACTTCCATCACGTCGAGTCTGTTTTGCGATCGGAGAAATGAGCAATTCAAAATTGAATATGGCGCAAACTCATGATAAAAATTACTAATTAAGATATAAGCTGAAGATGGAGCCAAATTTGAGATGCACGTTCTTCCGATCGCAAATCAGACTCAACGTGGTAGAAGTAGACTCGGATATCTACAACTCGATGATTTGTGACGATAAAAAAATTAATTACAGTTCCGACGAACACAGTCGAATTCGTTACAAAAACTTATATATTACAATCCAACTCATCAATTATAATATTAATACTTTTATTAATAAAAAATCAATGCCTTTTGAATTAAGACATCTTCAACTCCAACTGCAACTCCTTTAACTTTGAATTCATATGAATTAAAATCCGGAATCATGGATTTCGGAGTTAACTCCGGAGGCAGGGATTCCGGAGTCTGTGATTTCGAAATGACTACTTTGGTGATTTTAATTCGAATTTTACCAGTACGGCAGTACATTAGTACAATGTTTTTTTAATTTATTTTTGTTATATAAAAACATATCCGATAAAGTTCTATTATTAATTATGATGATTTAAGTTTAAATTAGTCAAATGCGAGTTAAAAATAATATCATTATTATTTTCAATTATGAATAATTTAATTTAAATAACTTTAGGGAGCATCTAACTTTTTATGGTACACCCAATTCTTTTTTAATAATAGACAAGAGTTTTTGTTTTTTAATCTCTCAAAATTGATCAACTTTCAATGACATTTTGCTTTCACTAGATTTCGAACTCACAACCTCTCAAACAGAGAACGCCGTATTAACCACTAATCATAGTTTGGAATTTTATTGGCCCTTTATTTCGAAGCCAATAATATTTCACCCTTAAAAGATCAAATTGTTTGATGAAAGACTAAATATTTTTCAAAAAGACTCAAATTTAATATACATCTAATCCAAATATTTTCCAAAATATATAATTATTTTTTAGTTGAGAAACTTTTATAAAAAAATAGAGTCGTGAACATTAAATGTACCATAAAAGTTGGAAGTACGCTAGAAATATTCTAATTTTGATAATAACTTACAAATGAGTGTAAAATTATTGCATAACAACATATAAGCAAAAAATAAGGCATAAATTTCTATATTGTTAAAAAATATCAACTGCTTTATTGGATATTTAGGTTCAAATAGGAGCAATGCTAAAATAATATACATAGTACACCACATAACGTACTATGCGTCTATGTATAGTTAATTTGCTTAATAAATTGAGATTTAAGTTGCTTAATAAATTCTTCATTTCAAAATTTTGTAGGAAATCAAATTTCGTGATTTTTAGAGCTTTCTTGCTATTTTTTAAAAACAGCTCAGAAATGGCACTTTTTTAGTATTAAATGTGGACTGTTTTTAAAAAATATTTAAAAAATAGCAAGAAAGCTCTAAAAATCACAAAATTTGATTTCCTACAATATTTTTATATGAGAAATTTATTGAGAAACTTAAATATCAATTTATTGAGCTATACATATATGCATAAGACAAAAGAGAGTGTCATATGCATTTTATTTTAGCCATGCTCGTTCAAACAGTTCTCCCCACAAACTATGATTCACAAAAAAACACAACAACTAGTTATAAAATTTTCCCTTAAAAATCCAATAAAGCCTTCTATTAGGTTAGGTTTTCACCTCACCTCTCACCAAATGTCAATAAATTATAAACAAACTATGAGATTAACCATTACTTCATTTAACTTGGCAAATTAATGGAGGCCAGTGTTTTATCGTTCTACTGTTTTGCAAATTAATGGAATTTTTTTTCTGTCCGACCCTCAAAAAATAACAATTACATTCATGACTCTACTTTCAAACATTTGACAATCATGGTCCTATTTTTTCGTGTTCAGCATTCAGAAGTGTTTTCTGGATGCACGCGTTCCATAATAGAGGTCACTCGAGTTTACGAAGCAAAAAAAAATACCAAGTACTTTTGAAATCTGCGTTTACGTCTGAACGTAGTGTTTGAACGTGCGTCCAGATGTGTCGTTCACAACGTTGTCTGAACGCAGTGTTTAGACGCGGCATTCAAGCGTGACGCAGATTTGAAATTTTGCATCATACTTAATTATTTATGTCGTTTGTTTTTTCAGCGTGAACGCATGAGTTTAGTCTGAATGCTGAACGCAGAAAAATAAGACCATAACTGTTAAATGTTTGAAAACAGAATCATGAATGCAATTTTTATTTTTTTGAAAATCAGACAGAAAAAAAAATTCCCTAAAAGCTTACAAAGTTAATCCCTTAAATTTAAGAATCCAATGGAATCCGTGACAACAGAATTCCCTCAAATTGCATCAATGCATCAAGTACCTTGCTTAAAGCAATCACTTTGAGGCATTTTTTGGGGTCACTCATGTATTTTGTGTGACATGCAAAAGTAGTTGCAGCAAAGCGAGAAAGAATGGTTGAGCTACCTTTCATGTACGCAAATGACATCATTTTTTTTCCAATCATTTGCTTTGGTTCAAGTAGAATTCTAAATTCGTGTCGTTTCGAGAAAGAATGGTTGAGATATCCTTCATGATACGATACGATTATTATTTTATAATTTCTATCGTGTCATGTCAAAAATTGAAAGGAATCATTACGACACGGTTAAGACATGCCATGTTTAGCACGTCGTGTCTAAACATGTCGTGTCTTAACTATACCGTGCCTAATCGTGACGTGTTGCTTCGGTACAGCATGTCTTATTCGTGCTAATCATGTCAAAAATTAAAAAAAATAAAAAATAGGACATTTTTTTTACAAGATCATAAAGATATGAAAAAAATTCTTAAAATTTTATTGACACTATTTGCCATTGGGGAAATTAAAAAAAAATCCGCTGGTTAAATTAAAAAAAATTTGAACTTTCATGCCTATTCGTGTCAATTCGTGCCAATCCGTGCCTATCCTGCCTACCCGTGCCTAGTCGTGTCTAGTTGTGCCGTCGTGTCCTGCCTAAATGTGTTGTACCTAGTTGTGTTCCTGTGTCGTGCCTCTCCTAACACGGCACCTAGGTTGCTCGGATACTCCAAAACCATGCCGCACCGCGTATCGGATACGGGTGCGATACGCACCGGATACTCCACGTGGCGTATCGTATTATTTTAATATTGGGATACGACAGGATACGGTAGGATACGGCTGGTATACGGCATGATACGGTTGAGATACAGCACAGGATACGGTTGGGATACAGCACAGGATACGGTTGGGATACGACAGGATACGGCTGGGATATTTTTCAGTGCGCAACGATCAGTATTTTGGTCATAAGTCCTTCATCCGAACTCTGATTAAGCTGATTCAAAGTGCGTTGGAAAGCTAAGAAAGAGCTTTATAATCTTGGTTTATCATCTGGAATATTTTATCTCTTGATTCCTACAGTAAAATATACTAAATTAGAGCAGTATCTTGAATTCTTACAGAACAAACTTAATTTAATCTTAATTACTTCTAAAACCTACATAGCAATATATATCATTATTTTAGAACAAAATACTGGATAACATGCATCTATAGTGGTAGTTGAATGTAAATAAAATCAAACATTTTAATATATAATGTGATTTTTTTTATTCTATATATACCCCGTATCCTATTTTTTTTTAAAAATGACGTATCCACGCATCCGCATCGTATCGGATACGATACCCGCACCCGCACCGCACCCGTGCAACATAGCACGACACGCTTAAGACATGACACGTGAACAGTACCATGTCGTGTCCTGTATCGTGTCATTATCATGTCGTGCAGTTCGTGCTGTGTTTAAACACGGTGGAACGATTTTGAGAACTCTAGGTTCAAGTAAAACAATTACTGGTTTTCTTTACTACTTGATAAAAGAAAAACTGTTAAACTTTTTTGTGTTGAAGTTAAATAAAAATAAATCAAGAGGTTTAAATTTGGATATTTATAAATTATTTGTATTTAAATTTTGAACATGCTACTTTTTACAGAAATCATTATTTTTTAGTCTAAACATTTTACCAATGTTTTGCGAAAGGTATACTTGGTTGAAAAATAATATAATAATTTAATTAACTGTTGAAATAACAATATCGTGATACGCTCATTTTTATTATCCAATTATTTGAAAGTCTTGTTAATTATAGTGCATTGTAGATTTGATCTCCAACAATAGCCGAATGATTTTTGAATTGAACCTTAGACACATGCCATACGTAAACGGAAGCAAATCTTCTGCCGCGTAGTAGGAATGAGCGTTCTAAATTTTCTACGTTGTAAGTTACGGACGGCTCAGATTTAATTCAGAGAGTCTGACATTATAAAATTTAACTTGCACGAATTTCGATGCAAATCAAAGATTGAAATTGCTGCGCAATACGCACAGTATTTTTGTTGCGCGACAGAAGATCTCATTCCTACGTAAATGATCAAACCACATGCAACTCAAAGTGTTGTTTTAAAATTCATACGGTTAAAGTTGATTTTTAAGTTTACTTTGGAAATGAAAATATATAAAAGTAAAAGCACTGTTCATAAAAATATAAGAAGTATATATTTAGAATTTTTAAACTAAACTCCTACAACAGAAAAGAGCAATGTATTTGTGAAAAGGGTAATGCCATCGGAGGCTCTCGAACTTTTCGTTTGCAACAAGTTGATCTTCGAACTTTTAATTTGAACAAACATACTCTAAATTTTGTGTTCAATGACAATAATTTTTGTAGAAATTTACTTATCATTCAATGATCTATTTTCTTTATAAAATAACAATAATAATCTCGCATGTCAATGATATAATATTTAATTACAACATTTCTGTTTATGAATTTTTAGATTGCAAAAATTCGTATTTTTTTTTAAGACAGCTAGTTAACTAATTATTTTCATATTACATATAATTTGTATTTTTTATGATTCGTTTATTTAATATTTAATTAAATATATATATTATAATTCTTTGATAATTTTGTTTTAACTAAATTTTTTAAAATAAATATTTTTTTTAATATTTAAGTAGGATAATGATTTCGACTCAAATTTTATGCATAGTACACAAGTAAATTTATGACTCCATAATATTTCTATTTTTATAAACCAAATAGCTTCATTTTATCAATATAATTTGTAAACTTTATATTTTAAAGTAAAATGAATAGAAAAATATAAATAGAAATATTTTTTTAATATGTATAAACATGCTTATTTTAAATATTATATTGATAAGTGCAAATTATATATATAATTTAGAGTTTTTCTTTGTGAAAAATTCAATCAACATGTGTAATTTTAGTTTTATTTGCATTTGTTTTGTACGAGTTTGAGATACTTCCATACTTTTGAGCAATTTATGTGCAGGAATAAAGAATGAAATGTCAAAGATATTGTGCCAAATATGTAGAGCTTGTTCTTTGCTTCACTACACACTTTGAATCATCAAAATCGAAGTCTGAATGAAGAAGTTACGATAAAAATACAAACCGTTGCGCAACATAAAATAAGGGTTGCAGATCGCAACAAAATTATTTCGGGGTGCAAGACAAACTCTCAAGAGAGAAAATCCACTAGTTAGCCAATTTTCAAGTTTCCAAGAGAGTGTATGAGAGACATTATTGGCCGCAATCAAGGACTTGCGGGGTGCAATGTCGGCTCCCCAAGAGAGGAACTCTATAACTTAGCCAAAAATCATAGAAATTCACCCCTTCGAATGATTGCGGGGTGCAAGCCCCTGATTGCGGGCTGCGATGACGCTGGAGCAATAGAGGGGGGAGAGTACTTAACCAATTTCTTCAAGCTTTCACCAGGGGAGAAATAGATTGTGAGGCGCAAGCAAAGGATTGCGGGGTGCAAGGGTGCTGCGCCCCTTGTGCAGTCCACTACTTAGACGAATTTCTTGCTGCAGAATGATACTCTTTGGTAAAAATACGAATTTCAAACTGCAAATTGATTTAAAAAAGACTCTAGACCCCCTAGAAGGGGATGCTTCATTTCAGAATTTTTTTTGAATTTGGGAGAGAGATCTGAAGAGAGAACAAGAACTTGGGAGCGATTGAAGACTGAAGATGACGATCCAAGACAAGAAATACGACCGAATTTTTGATATATCTTTTCTACTTCTTTCTCATGCTCCGTATTACAAGTTGTATTTATTTTCTCTCTTTTTTGTCATGGTCGGCTAGCTTTGGCAAGGCTTAGGGTTGTAACTCAAAACTCATTTATTTACTCGTATCGGTTTTATTAGAGTTTTAATTCTTTAGTTGAAAAATTAGAAATTGTAACCCGAAACTTGGGAACAATTCGAGTTCAAGTCAATACTGGAAGGTTAGACGAAAATTCAGAGGTTTAATTGATTTTGATCATAAATTTGCATCAAGTATCGAGAGAAGAAGTGTGAATTTAAGACACATAATCGATTGTATATGTTTAAATGATCTGAATTGTTGAAGGTTGACTTCTGAAAGGAGATATCAGAAATTATTCGAATATGATGTTAAAATCAAGAAATTAGATTTAACATCAAAATTCGATATATTATCGTCATACAAAATAAATATTGTTTGTATATGAGTAGATAAATGAGAGAGTTGAGAGTAGAAACTCGAAAGCCTTAGATTTGTCTTACGAATCAAATCTTGTATTAATTAAGCATAAAACAACTTTAATCATTAGTTGATAAACTGCAACCCAACATACAAATATGAACTGCTTAGACTAGTAGACATCTCTAAAATTAGTAGATCGAATTGTCAACATGGATTCGACACTCTAAGTATTACCGAACTAGATCATGCGCTTGCAACCGAATTAGTTACAATCTAAGATATTTTTTAGCACGAGTAAAACCACATCATATATCATAGACACGGAAGAATATTCTTTTCATGTTATAAATGAAAATTAGCATTAAATGATAAATAAGCTTGAGATGATCATTATCATTGAACACAAAGTCTAGAATATTTTTTTTCCAAAGTAGAAGTTCGGAGATCAATTCTTCAAGTTATTTTG
The DNA here is from genome assembly GCA_964058865.1 of Eleocharis quinqueflora. Taxonomy (NCBI): domain Eukaryota; kingdom Viridiplantae; phylum Streptophyta; class Magnoliopsida; order Poales; family Cyperaceae; genus Eleocharis; species Eleocharis quinqueflora. The sequence continues at coordinate 164,432 of CAXKVX010002009.1, read as the reverse complement.
TTATTCTTCGATATTAGTTCCCACATGAAATGAAGCAATATTCATTAATGCCCTTATAATTATAAGATATGGGACAATAAAATATTGCTAATCAAATATAAATTATTGAACAAATAAATAATTTTAATGTACTTCTTTTACGGTAAATTAATTAAACAACTGTTGTGAAGAATAGAGAGAGAGAGAGAGAGTAATAATTAAACAACTCCAAACCACACAAACAAATAGGGAAAAAAATGTTAAATTAATACAATTTTGAAAGACTTACAATAACTTAAAAGATAAACACAATGTCAACTACCATAATTTTTTGTCAGTAGGCCGTTTAATTACTTATGCAAGATGGCCTTTTCTATTAATATAAAAACAATAAAAAATGTTAAAAAGAAATAATGCATCGAATTTTCGATGGCATAAAAAGGAATCGCATATTCTATATTGTTCTTTTGTAATTTCTAAAGAAACGATTCTTTAGCTATAATTTGCATCATACAAAAAGCATATCATATAACAAATTAACTAAAGGACCGGTATATATACCGTTCTTTCTATTCCATCGAAAATCCGGCACACTTTTTTTTTTAAATGTTATGGCGATATACTTCATTGATACGCATTCGATACGTGCAACTAAGTGAGTCTTTATGCATGTTAAACACATTATTATGCATGTTATTTTGTACTAAAAAATAATTATACATGTTAAGCATTTTTTATGTATGCTACGTATAACATATATAACAAAACGCTTAATATGTATAGTTATTTTTTCAGTAAAAAATAATATGCAACCGAACTCGAATAATATACATAACAACACATTTAACATGCATAACGATACACGTTGACGCATGTAGCAATTGCGTATCAATCTATCAATCTATCAGCTCTTATTTTTTTACAAATTTTTTTATGTTTAACTGCAAGATGGCCACCATGTGCAGTCATTGGAAGAACAAATTTGTATTGTTTGTTTCTAACGACCATGAAAATGACCATCATACCATGATAGTACCGGTTGCCATGCTTTGTACCTCAACGCATAAAGTATATATAGTACCAATTGCCATGCTTTCAGGAGAGGAAAAGAAAAGAGACAATACTTCAACGGCTATCATACCATGACAGTACCGATTGCCATGCTTTTTACATGCTGCAAGAAGCATACATCACTCACCACGACCTTAGATTGTCATGCCATTGTTACTGTCTTACTGATAGGATCTAAATATATATAGATATCAAATCAATCACCTCAGCTGTGAGATATGTGAAGTACTGGCAATTGAATCTCATTTTTCAGACTACAAAAACATTTGAAAAGAGAATTTAGGAGAGCACCACACCAACAATTAACGCCAATTGCAGTAATTTATTTGTCTAATTGTAAGGCTGCATGCAAGAACAATAATTGTTAGAGGCTTTGAGTACATGATCAATTGCAATTAAAATATAAACAACAAATCGTTTGGCTTAACTGGCGTTGTTCATAATCAGGACGGATTTAGAATTTCTGTCTGAGATGTGTCTGAGAAGAGACGATAATCGAATTGTAAGCGCTTGGAATTACTAGTCAAAATGAATGTTCAAATAGACTCGATACTCGACACTAAATGAATTTATTTAACAAAATTGAAGATTTGTTACTTTTTGTTATGTCTTTAATAAAACGAAGAAATGAATGTTCAAGTGAACTTGTAAGCGCTAGTGCCCAGCACCAATTAAATGAAGCCATCAAGCAATTAGTTCTCTTTATATATATATAGAGCTATGCTAAAATATTTTATAAAGCACCAACATTCATATACTTTAGACTCGTATCTCAAGATACAAGGTGCAAAGGGTCGATCAAGACCGTTGAAAATATTTTCCATCCTAACGTCAATTTGGAGACCAAATTTTACATTTTTTGAAATTTTTTTACTATTTTTTCGGATGGGTGCAAAGTTGGTTAAATTGGAGGTCTGTAAATCGCTAGATTAACGAATTTTCCACCTATCCGATAAAATAATAAAAAAATTCCAAAAAATGTAAAATTTGATCTCTAAATAGATGTTAATATTTTAACGATCTTGATCGACTATTTTCACTTTGCATCTCAAAATACTAGCCTAAAGTATATGAATGTTGGTGCTTTATAAAGTATTTTAGCACAACTTATATATATATATATATATATATATATATATATATATAGAGCATGGCTAAAATAATATGCATAGTACACCCCATTTTGTACTATGCATATAGATATAGATCATTAAATTGAGATTTAAGTTGCTCAATAAATTCTTCATATGAAAATATTGTAGGAAATCAAATTTCGTGATTTTTAGAGCTTTCTAGCTATTTTTTAAATATTTTTTAAAAACAGTCCAGATTTAATACTACAAAAGTGCCATTTCTGGGCTGATTTTAGAAAATATTTAAAAAATAGCAAGAAAGCTCTAAAAATCACGAAATTTTATTTCCTACAAGATTTTGATATGAATAATTTATTGAGCAACTTAAATATCAATTTAATGACCAAATTAAATACAAATAGACGCATAGTACGTTATGTTATGTGGTGTACTATGCATATTATTTTAGCCATGCTCTATATATATATATATATATATATATATATAACTAGGCTATGTATATATATATAGGCTAGTTTTGGGCCTTCTTTGAGAAAATTCAGCCCAGAAAGCGAATTACAAACGAAATGAACTTTTTAAATAATGCACGACAGGGTCGGATGAAAATAATGGATTTCATTAATTAATGTTCTCTGATTGTAATACGGTTTAAAGGAGAAAATCCAATATAATTTCGGGGTAAATCCTGCTGGATTAAAATTAAATAGATGTATTATTATTGATTAAAATTAATTAGATATTTAGATTGTATTATTATCGATGACAAAATCAACTTAATTACACGGGTGTTGACGATCAACGATTGTATTTAATTTGTGTATACTTTTTTGTTCATATCAGACACACTAAATTCCAAAGTGAAAAATACTAGATTAAGAATTAATTACATGCATATCCTTCACATATTTTTATTTACAGAGGCAATGATCTAAGATCTCTCCGAAGTTTCTTTGACAAGTTGCCCTTTATTCTATGCCCGCTAATAGCCGTTAGGATAATTTAATCCCTAGCTCATCCATCAGTAAAACTGTTCCATGTTCCCTAAATGTGATCAAACATGTTTCTGTTACATTAAACATGTTACATGTCATTTGCAAATATATAAAAATAATACAGTTGGCATTTGCAGAGGTCACTAATGAAAAATAAGTCAATTAGGGAGAGAAAAACACACACTCGTGTGTGTGTGTGTGTATATATATATATATATATATAAATGCTATTATGTTTTGCAAAGCACGTGCTTTGCAATTGTGGATCATTGGATCTTCTATCATCATGTTAGCACGAATCACAAAGCGTGATCCAATGGTCCACAATCGCAAAGCACATGCTTCTCTCTCTCTCTCTCTCTATATATATATATAGGCTAGAGTGCTCCATGGAGCACCAAATCGCTAATGCTCCACATCGTATCTCCAATTTGAAAATTTCAACGATCAATCCGAACCGTTGAACATGATCTACATATTTAAAACAACTTGGAGATTGAATTTTATATTTTTTTTGAAATTTTTTACTATTTTTTAGAGAGGTATGAAAATCACAACTTTTGTTGATTTAGAAACCGTTTGATTAGCAACTTTTCTACCCTTTAAAAAAATAGCAAATAATTTCAAAAAAAATATAAAATTCAATCTCCAAGTAGATTTTAATATGTAGATCATGTTGAACGGTTCGGATCGGTCGTTGAAATTTTTAAATTGAAAATAATGGATGTGGAGCACGAGCAGTTTGGTGCTCCATGGAGCACCCTAGCATTTCTCTCTCTCTCTCTCTCTCTATATATATATATATATAGGCTAGGGTGCTCCATGGAGCACCAAACTCCTAATGCTCCACACCATATCTCCAATTTAAAAATTCAACGATCGATCCGAACCGTTGAACATGATCTACATAATGAAATCTACTCGGAGATTGAATTTTACATTTTTTTTGAATTTTTTGCTATTTTTTAGAGAGGTATGAAAATTATAACTTTTATTGGTCCAGAAATCGTTTGATTAACAACTTTTCTACCTCTTTAAAAAAATAGCAAAAAATTTCAAAAAAATGTAAAATTCAATCCCCAAGTAGATTGCAATATGTAGATCATGTTCAACGGTTCGGATCGATCGTTGGAATTTTCAAATTGGATATAACGGATGTGGAGCACAAGTGATTTGGTGCTCCATGGAGCACCCTAGCCTTTCTCTCTCTCTCTTTCTATATATATATATAGTAGGGATCAAATGCCTCCATTTTTAGTGTGACTTCATGTTGCCTCAAAATATACACCATTCATCAAGAGTATTTTTTGGGCTTTCAAGTCTAGACCATTAATTGTTTTTTGATGAATGGTATGGATTTGGAGGCAAAATGGAGGCATTTGATCCCTCCTCATATATATATATATATATAGGCTAGGGTGCTCCATGAAGCACCAAACCGCACATGCTCCATATCGCCTCTCCAATTTGAAAACTCCAATGACTGTTGTGGAGCATGAGCAGTTTCTATATATATAGAGAGAGAGATCGGTCATTGGAGTTTTCAAATTGGAGATACGATGTGGAGCATGAGCGGTTTGGTGCTCCATGGAGCACCCTAGCCTATCTCTCTCTCTCTCTCTCTCTCTCTATATATATATATATATATATATATAGTTGTGACATTATGCTTCACGGAGTTTGGAGCAAGTGTACCCTATAAGCTCTACTTGTTGATGAGTATCCTACAAAGATCCTTCCAATGGTTTTGAATCAAACTTATCCGAACTCACGGATTGATCAAGTACAAAATATTTTGATCCAAATACCCTAAAATAAGAAATGTTTGGCTTATAATCCTTCCAAATTTCATAGGGAGTCTTATTGGTCAATGGTTTAACATAAACTTGGTTTATTATTTTGCATGCGGTCTTGACCGCTTCGGCCCAAAGGAACTTAGGAGTCATATACTTATTCAACATTGATCTTGCAAGCTCTTGTAAATTTCTGTTTTTGTGTTCAACTACTCCATTTTGTTGAGTTGTTCTTGGTGCGGAGAATTCATGTTTATAACCATTTCTAGAACAAAATTCATATAACCTTGAATTTTCAAATTCACCACCATGATCACTACGAATAGTAGCTATTTTTATATCTCTTTGATTTTCAACTTGTGCACAATAGCATTTCTCTCTCTCTCTCTCTCTCTATATATATATATATATATATATATATAAACACACACTAGGGTGCTCCATAGAGCATCAAACTCGTAATGCTCCACATCTTATCTTTAATTTAAAAATTCCAACGACCGATCCGAACAGTTGAACATGATCTACATATTGAAATCTACTTGGAGATTGAATTTCCATTTTTTATTTTTTTTGCTATTTTTAGGGAGGTAGGAAAATTACAACTTTTGTTGGTCCAGAAATCGTTTGATTAATAAAAATTTCTACCTCTTTAAAAAATAGCAAAAAAATAAAAAAAATGTAAAATTTAATCTCAAAGTAGATTTCAATATGTAGATCATATTCAACGGTTCAGATCGGTCGTTGGTATTTTCAAATTGGAGATAACTGATGTGGAGCACGAGAGATTTGATGCTCCATGAAGCACTTTAGCCTATCTATTATATATATATATATAGAGAGAGAGAGATAGGCTAAATTACTTTATAAAGTAGGGAAGATTGCTACTTTAGACATTTTCAACCGTCTGATTTAGAATCTGATCAGAGCGCTCATCAACAAAATTTTTTTAAAGGTGTCTCCAGTTTCGATATTTTATTGTTCGTATCGCCTCCAGTCCATCTGACTGATCGTATTCCTTTCTTCTCGATTCTACTCTCGACGACGACAAGAAATTTTTGGCGATTCTCTTTCTCTCTCAAATCGCTAAGGAGAAGCTGACAAATTCAATTTCTAGGGCTTCTCTGACAGGTTCGATTCTCAAATCGCTAAATCGATTATCCTTTACATTCATTGCACCCACATCAATTTGCACATGTGTACAATTAATGTTATCCATCAAACAAAATTAGCAAAGTTTGTTATGAATTTTAGTTTAGAACTAAGCAATTGTGTATAAATTTCTAAACCGAAATTAGCACGTGAAATCAGAAAGTTTCACCTTATGATTTCACTTTTATGAACTAGTCAATATCTTTGTCAATTTTGAATTTAAAATTATTCATGTATATCAAGTAGTTATGCTCACTAATTTATACAGCCTTAGGCAAGGAGCTGAGTGATTCTTTTTGTCGATTTGGAGCTCAATAAATAGCTTCTTGGTCTAGCAGTGCGAACCTTATCGTGTCTGACCGGACTCACTCAAAAAGAGCTAAAGGAAGAGCAGAGATTCCAGCTGCAATGTTGTCAAGCTATATTCCTAATAGTGCAGCGGTAGGTTCAAGTACCAACAAAGATGAATCAAGTCAGCAAATTCAATTGCGGGTAACAATTTTTTATTCTCTTTAATGTGTTTTTCAATTGAACTTTAAATTTGGAAGATTAGTTTGTTATGAATTTTTTTTAATTATGTGAAACAGTTAGATGGCACTGATTCATATAATATTGACAATGTGGAAGACTTAGAAACTGAAGAGTGGATAGATGAAGAATGCACCATTGAAGAACCTATTATCGAAGAACATGATTATAAAACGAAGCCTTATATTGGTATGGAGTTTGGGGATCCTGCGAAGGCATACAACTTCTACAATAGATATGCTTCTACGTTGGATTTAGTGTCCGTAGAGCAAGTCAGGGAAAGAACAAAAGAGAGGTAATTACATCAGTTAGATTCACATGTTCCAGAGAAGGATTCAACAAATTTGAGAAAAAGAAGGAGATGCCAATCGGGAGTTCAATAAATCAAAAGACGCCTGAGAAGGACAGGGGAATATCAAGGATGGGTTGTAAAGCTTCATGCAGGGTTAGGCTTGTAAAAGACGGCGTTTGGCAAGTCACTGTATTTGTTGAAGAGCATAACCACGAACTAATCAAGAGCCCATCTAAGAAGCGATATCTGAGGTCTCATAAATGCATGACGTCAGATGATAAGGAAATAGCTCGTAATATGAGAGCTCAAAATATGGGATCCTCTCAAATTCATGAGTACCTAGCTATCCAACATGGTGGTAAGCAATTTGTTCAATTCAGGAAGAAGGATGTCAGCAATCTAATAGCAGATGACAATCGTAAGCTTCTTGGGGCTGATGTGGATACAACTGTGATGTACTTTCAACAGAAGGAGGAAGATCTTGAATTTTTTTATGCAATTGCATCAGACCAAAATGGTGTTGTCATGAACATCTTTTGGGTTGACGGAAGAGCACGACGAGCATACCAGGAGTTTGGGGATGTCATTACGTTTGATACATATCAAACCAACAAGTACAGCATGCCATTGGCCCCGTTCCTTGGTGTGAACCACCACCGACACACCATCTCCTATGGCATGGCCTTGCTTAGAAATGAGAGTGCTACGATTTTTTTTTGGTTATTCAAAATCTGGTTACAAGCAACGTATGAAAAACACCCAAGAGCTATTATTACTGACCAAGATCTCGCAATGAAAAAGGCTATTAAAGAGGTGTTCCCTAACACTGTTCACAGGTGTTGTCAGTGGCATGTAATGAGGAAGGCAAGGGAACACTTTGGAGAGCTATATGGTCAGATGAAGGGATTTCGTGAGGAGTTAGGCGTCATCATTAACCGTAGCCTAACGATACTAGATATTGAGAAGGGTTGGGAAGCTATGGTTGAAAAAGTCAAATTACATGACAATGAGCACATCGAAGTGATGCAAGTCGAAAATAGTGGGTTCCAGCATACTTTCGAGATACTTTTTTTTGCCAACATGTCGACCACTCAAAGGAGTGAGAGTATGAATGCTCTTTATAAATTGTGGGTGAATAGTCATACTTCAATTTATCAATTCAAATTAAGAAGATGATTGAAGGCATTTGGCAAAGAGAAGTTACAATCTTGAAACGGTGGACTAGAGAAGCTAACGCAAATGTGAAAAGATCTCGTGGTGAGCGAAGCATGGACCCGGGAGGATCAGCGGAGTTAGAATCTTTGCGATTTGCTACTGCAAAATCTGATTTGATGGAATTGAGAAAGATGGGTGCAATGAATGTAGAGACTTTTAACATCCTGAAGGAGATAATTATTGATGGCAAGCAAAGGTTGCTGAGTGTGGTAGAAACTAGCATGCATAAAGTGAAATCCAAGGAGATAATTTCGATTGCTGAAGTTGAAATTGGAGACAACTCTCAAATGAGTACAGTGAGAACTACACCATCGTTTCTTGATCCACCAGAATCGCAATGCAAAGGTAAGAGAAATAAACCTACGAGAATCATACCTGCTTCAGAGAAGAATGTAAGGAAGCGATGAACTTGTAGCATATGTAATGCGCAAGAATGTCACAATGCGAGGACTTGTCCAAAGGTTATTTTTTCTGTAACTTAGGTTATCAATTTTCTTGAAGACCTCAGCAAATTAAGCTAACAGTAATGTTTGTTGTGCAGCGAGCAACATTCTTTAGAAATGGTGAGGGATCCAGTGAAGAACTTAGTGAAGAAAATTCATTTGAATAATCTGGTAATTTTATCTTTGAACATCAATGTGATATAGATTGTAATAACATTTAGTTTAAAACTTAGATTAGCAATTACCAAATTTAGTTTAGGCCTATAATTGTTTTATACTTTGATTTTCTAAATAACTATCTTGCAGTATTACAAAAAATGAATGAACAACATCATATCTTCAAAACAACAAGACTGTCATTTTTGTTTCTTATTTGGTTAGTTAGCATTAATCTGATTTGTCACAATATTTTTTTTTCAGCCTAAGGGAACAACTGAAGGAGAAGTGGTGGCTATTGGGATATGATGAGAAGAACCAGAAGAAGTATTAGTGTTATGTTTTTTTTTCTAAACGTCAAAGTTTTTTCTTAGAATGCTAAAGCTTTTTTTGTAGAAGAACCAAGGTTTATTTGAGACTGTGTTATGAGGAATTGAAGTTTTTTTTTTTTTGAGAATTTGTGATATGGTGAGGACTAAAGCTTTTTCAGGATCCAGTATTTAAATGATATGGGAAGAAACTTATTTAGTATAAATGCTATATAATTTTGTTTTCAATTAAAATGTCAGCGTATCAATATCAATGAAAAGGTTGGGATATATGTTTTAGTATTTGTGAACTAATATAGAATTTGCAGTATCTAGCATAGATAAAATGCCACCTGCATAGATAAAATTTCATCTACACAATATTATTTCTTTGCACAAAATTGATGATATAAAAGGAACAAATTCAGTTACACAGAATGAAATCCCTCCACCTTTTAGCAAATCCAAATCCAAATAGAAGATAGTTACACAAAATAAATAACTATATACCAATTGTGGTGATTAAAAAAAGTATTTTTTTTTCTTAAACTTACAATCTAAGCCACCACTGTAAGATACAAACTACGTTCACCACAATCTATATCACATTGACCCTTCTAACTAACTTACAACTGGACATAATACAATTACTGACAAGAGTAACAAAAACTCAATGTCATCTAGCTTGGCCCCTAAAGTTATCTTCGTGATGATCCACCTGTGTAAATATTACATCCTAAAGGCTGCATCATATGCTATCATCAGTCTCTTGTGCCAATCTAGTGACATTTTCAAACAGAAATTCAGAAAAAGATCAAACATTTATAAAACATGCACACACAAAATCTGTCTATTGATATAGCTGAGTTTAGTGATATAATTGAGAAATTCAGCTTTGATTGATAAAACTGAGTTATAAATACAAATTCAATTTAAAACAGAAAAAATAAAATATCAATTAGCAAACAAGCTTGTTCTTTTGTCATTTCAAATATAGACCCAATTTAACACAAAAAATAAAATAACGATCGAACCTGTCAGAGAAACACTAGAAATTGAACTTGTTCTCAAATCGTTATTTAGCAAGTAACATTTCGCCTAAGGCTGTATAAATTAGTGAGCATAACTACTTGATATACATGAATAATTTTGAATTCAAAATTGACAAAGATATTGACTAGTTCATAAAAGTGAAATCATAAGGTGAAACTTTCTGATTTCAAGTGCTAATTTCGGTTTAGAAATTTATACACAATTGCTTAGCTCTAAACTAAAATTCATAACAAACTTGCTAATTTCGTTTGATGGATAACATTAACTGTACACATGTGCAAATTGATGTGGGTGCAATGAATGTAAAGGATAATCGATTTAGCGATTTGAGAATCGAACCTGTCAGAGAAGCCCTAGAAATTGAATTTGTCAGCTTCTCCTTAGCGATTTGAGAGAGAAAGAGAAAACTTTTTCTGTCAGATTATCGAAAAAGAAAGAGAATCGCCAAAAATTTCTTCTTGTCGCCGAGAGTAGAATCGGGAGGAAAGGAATACGATCGGTCGGATGGACTGGAGGCGATACGAACAATAAAATATCAAAACTGGAGACACATTTAAAAAAATTTTGTTGATGAGCGCTCCTATCAGATTCTAAATCAGACAGTTGAAAATGTCTAAAGTAGCAATCTTCCCTACTTTATAAAGTAATTTAGCCTATCTCTCTCTATATATATATTATCGTGCTACGTGAAGTAAAGAGAGTGTTTTACTTCGGCATAAAAAATCACATACCGACAAATCAAACGAATGATCTATGTTGTTCAACACAGTCTAGACATCAGAATATCCTACAAAATCAAATTTGAGATTTTTTTTAGCTTCGTAACTATAATATTAGAATATCCTACAAAATCTAAAAGCATAGCGACAAAGCTAAAAAAATGCTCAAATTTTGTTTTCAAGGGATTTTGATGTCTAGATTGTGTTGAGCAACTTAGATTATTCATTTAAGTTACCGGTATGTGATATTTTATGCCAAAGTACACTCATTTTACTTTGCATAGCACGGTAAACTACCTATCTATATCTATATCTATACATATATATATCATCCATATTGTTTTTTTCAGAAATCATTGTATCAACAAATTTCATATCACTCTAAAGAAATTGAAAAAAATCTAGATTTGGTCTTTAATGAGATTTCATTATGGAGATTGCATTAGACGGTTTGAATCAATTGTGTAAATTTTCTTATTTGAAATTTGAGTATTATGTCAAAATTAATCTTGATACATAATAACATCTCTCTATAAATTAATCTTGATATATTTTGAAATATTGTAGGAGATAATTATGTGATTTTGCAGGTTTGAATGAATTTGGTTGATAATTATGAAATTTTATCAAATTATATATATGCTGAATGTACAATTTAATGGATGGCAATATTGGGTTGGCCACAGAAAATCGAATGGTCATTTAAAAAAAATAATATTAACGCTAGTTGCTAATAAACAATCGGTGATGAAGACTACTTTTATCGCTGGTTGCTCGTTAAAAACTGACGATAAAGATCTCTTTTATCACCAATTGTGTGTTAAAAACCGACGATAAAAGTCTAACTTTTATTCTCGATTATTATAACTTTCAATACCCTTCAACGTCGGAAAGAAAACCGACACAATAAAGCCAGTAAAAAATCGATAAGGATGCATTTTTTCGGCGTAGTGCAACATTTAGCCACTTATCAATGATATATTGACCCTCTAAAAATAATATAATATAGGATCAGCATTTAGTGATAGTGACAAAAGTAGAGAAAGCAAGAGACGCATTGTATCAGCGTTCTTGTTTCATAATAGAAATTGTTCCTTTTTATTTAGTTTTATGGACCGATACATTATTCCGTATCTTGTCCCTTCATCACTATCATGTATACGGATTCACACGATTTTAACTTTTAGGGTCTTCTTTATATATAAACAAGATGGTGGGAAAAATTACAGAAAAAAAGTTGGAGGCATTGAATATGACAAAAGCTTGTGTATTTAAATAAAATGAGTACACTAGTTACTCTAGTTCATCTGAACCGTTCAATTCATCATACTGGTGAAAAGTAATTTACTTTAATTTTTGTTGCGTTTCTAATGAATAATTTTTCACCAATCTCGATGAATGAAACGGTTCAAATTAGTTGTACTTATTGTATCCATCTCGTAGAGTATTCAAGTTTTTGCCATTGAATATATATTCTAATTTTGCAGATATTTAAGCTTGTCCAGTAGTATTTGCTTAGTTATGTGGAATTGCCATTTTCTTTGATCATGATTCTATCCAAGTTGAACAATGTATTATTATTAGGTGTATGTGCAATGTACTGTTACTGATACAAAAGAGCATTATTTACCAGCATTGCATTTTTCCTGGAATAACTTTGCATGATGGCAACCGCTCATAAAAAAGGTTTAGCATTTTAGAGCAACTTGATACTTTAATATATACCTTTCAGTGGAATCTTGTAAGGAGTACAAATACAAAAACGGCTAATTAACCAACTATTCAAAGAGTATTTGCCTTCCAAAGAAGCGAAGTACAAGTACTGCTATATTACTATTACTATTACTATTATTTTACTTTATTTATTCTTGTTATAGTTTTGTTGTTATTGTTTTAATTTGTGTAAATGTATTATGTCTTTTTTTTTTTTAGAAATAGATTAATGATCTTTGCTCTGAAATATTATTCAAAGTGATCTAGAGTCTTCCAGTGGCATTTGACTTTCACTGGATTTCGAACCCGAAACTTCCACTTGGAGCCCTTGCTCTTTTGCCACTAGGCTAAGAACAGTTCTCGATGTGTAAATGTATGTCAGTAGGGGATTCGATGATACTGTTGCAGAATTCATTTCTGAGTATCAATAAGTTTGCAATTGAGTTGATTTTGCTATCAATGATAAAGATACATTGTTCCACATCAAAATAAAGAACAGTGAAAGAATATTTTTTCCACAATGCATGGAAGGAAAGTTTGTAGGAAAAGATACATTGTTCTACGATTATGTCTTTTTGTTTGTTCTATTACATGTATCATGTGATGTCCATCAATGTTGTCAAATATGAAATGTAATTTATAAATTTTTATGTTATTTAGATCAAATAGCTTCATTTTTTATGTATATAAAAATATATAAATCAAATATGAAAAATGACGATATTTGATTTTTACTGGTCAGATTTGAAAAATTACAAACAGTAATTCTTTTACGGTTGTGAAGATTGTAATACAAATCCATTCTGTTGATCACGACCGTTTATTTAAATTTCTTTGCTTTCATCAAAATAGATGACACCCAAAATCATTTTATAAACTGTAAACAACTTTCATTTAAAGGGGTACACCTAAGTAGGCTCATGAGCCGAAATGTTATATGCCAAAAATATAGGGTTAGATGTACAAAATTGATAAAAATTTGTAGTATTTAGGTTAAATTATAATAAATAATGTGCAAGTTCGAGATACTGTCCTATTTTTATGTTGTAATGCAGATATAAGAAGAATCAAATAAAAAAGACTCGAAATTGGAGCCAGCTGGAACTTCGAGCAAGCAAAAACAATGCAAATTCCACAGGCTTGCGGGCCACAAAGAGCCACGCAGAAGCCATGAAAAGCAGTAGCTTTGTAGAAGCACAAGTCCAGAAGGTTTGAGAACTCAAAGATTTTCTTGCAGGTCGCAAAGAAGCTAGAAGACCATATGCTCTAATCGCTTGTCAGAACAACTTTTCTACATGAGTTTTGTGAGACGTAAGGATTTACTTGTAGGCCGCAAAAATTTGGTTCAAAAGTCGCTTTTCTTTGTTTAAAATAGCAGTTATTTTGAGATTTGTTTTTAGGCAAAATTAGCAGGTTAATTTTGAGATTTGAGAGAGAGGACATGGCTTAGAGTGAGAAGAAAGAAGAAGATAGAGGTTCACCATCGACGGATTTTGTTTTTTTCTATTAATCTCTCTATTATTTCTTCTAGATTTTCATGTATTTTGTAGTATTTTATGTAGTCATGAGAGGCTAAACACCTCTCTAGAATTAGAATTTGTAAACTTCAAACTTGCTCACTCGTAATCAAAATTTGTTTAGTTCAAATGTTGTTGTTGTTGTTTTTTTTTTTTTCACTTATTCATTTCTTAGGGTTTTGATTCAATGTTGTGAAATTAGAATTGAGTCTTGAATAAAAAAAGACATCCAAGCAGTAATCAAACTGAAATGTAAGGTTAATTACTTAGAGAATTGTGTTATACGAAGTACTTAATCGTAAAATAATATAATTTTGTATGTTCTAATCTCTTATATGTGCCTTATGCTCTAGTCCAATTTAGGTTTAATCTAAGTTTAGATCTCAATTGTCCTGGATATGATGTTAATCTTAAAAATTATCTCTTAATATCACAATTGAATTGCAAAAAGATCATAACAAATAAAAAATTATTTGACAAGTTAACTTATTTTCACAAGCCAGTGGATTGTAGAACCCTTAGCCCTAGATTTCATCTCTTGACCATTATGCACTTTTATTCTATTGCACAATTAAACAAACTTTTAATCAATTAAACAATCAACCAACAAATTTTCACATACGTAGGTTTAAATTGCTAAGGTTAGACTAGTAAATGAATTGTTCTTGTGGTAATGATCCTTAATACTACCATGCACAAGTCATATACTTGCGACTATTTTTTATTTAGTGCTTTAAGGTTTAAAACTTGCACCATACCATATTTCTCACATCAAGTTTTTTGGCACTGTTGCAGGGACAATGTTATTTATTATTTTAGACTTAATATTTGAATATATGTATTTTTCTTTTCTTTTTTACTTTCAGATTTTTGTTGCTTCGGTTTCACTTTCTTTCTTCCTCTCTTGTAGGATTTTGAAATTTGGCAAGTGAAGAAGTGAATACATTCCTCAACAAATTATTTCCGCCATCTAAGACTAATGTCACACCCCGATTCTCAGGCATAACAGTTTCCGCCACGAATATACTAGAAACATATATCCGTAAGGCATTTATCTTTCATCCAATATAAATTAAATAAAAGATAACAGTAATAACAGAGCAATAAACAAAACACACACATATATATATAACCAGTTTTTAGTACAACCCTGTCATACTGCTAGACCACCGAGTAGATCTAAAATCTTACTCGGATACAAAAAGTGGTAAGGCCAACTGTACAAAACAAAAAGTGGCCGAACCCAAAAAGGTCTAAGGTCTACCTAGCATGGTACTACTACATCTGTACTACATACATATAGATAGCTGGCAGGTCTGTGAGGAACAAGTACACAAAAGTACCACGACCAGTAGTCTGGTCGACAGCATGGACAACAAGGTAATCAACTATCATCATGTATCTCTGCTGGTATGGTATCGCCTCGACGAACGAGCTCAGTCTCTGTGAAATAGCCTGGAACCCACGTCCAATGTGGCACATACAAAATAAATGTACGGGTGAGAATAAATTCTCAGTGCAGGTTTTAGTTCCATTACGTGGATTTATGCTAAATTTAGTTTTTAGAATTAAATAAGACAAATGTAACTAAAACAATTTTTAAACAACTTATAAGTATCAAATGCAAGTATTACCCGAAGAAACAAATCTACGGGAACACTGAAAGTCGGCATATTCTGAAACAATTGAGCATAACACTTTGTTAGTACAGAAAGAACCACCACATGTAAAATACATGTAAATCTATCAGTATCGGTACCACTATCACCTGACTCAAGTCATCACTCACATACTATCCTTGTCAGAGTCACTATCTCATGATCCGTTGACTAGTCGGATTGTCAGAATGAGTTTTCCTGCCTCGGGACACATAAGGACACCCGATCCTTATCCAGCGAGGGTCAGAAGGAAAATATCCAGAACGTTTAGCGCTAAAAAACTGGCCGAAATGGGGATCAACCATTTTCGGAAGTGACGAGGATAAATGTTTCCACAAAAATTCGGATTCGATCAGAGTTCCATTCAGACTATAATTGATATTCAAACGAACTTATACTCAACAGTCAAGTTCAGAATCAACAACACATACGGTTTCAAGTACAGAAAAAGGATATCAAATACTTGGATAAATTGGTTAATTTACCAAGTCAGATCAAATTATAACAAATTATCAATTCGGAAACTAATTCTTAGAAATGTTGATTGATATTTTTGGGGTTTTTTATTAAGTATGCAGAAATGAATTTGGAATATGCAAGTACATTGAATTAATTATGAGTCCAAATAAATTATGTGACATTTAATTCTAATTACAAAATTTAGTAAAAATTCACGTAAATCCGCACCTTGATTGAATGGAGATTCGTCCGGATATCCAACTTGAGCTTTTCCTGTTTAGTTGGAAATTTTGTCGTTAATTTCAGTATGATAATTATTCTATTTTGACGAATGTATTAGAGTATAACTTCATCTAATTATTTTTCTTTGTAAATTTTAATGATATCATTTGCATAGATTAATGACCAGGCCAAGAAATCGGGGGAGGTGGATCACAACGGATACTCTTAAGTACCAAGCCCCGATCTCTATTCTAGACATCATTAACCCACATAAATTTTAATTAATTACTTAAGCATGTATTATAATCATGTTTAATTTTCTAATACTATATTGCGTGATACACATAATATTAGCATAGTTTAGTATGTTCAATTTCTTTATGTGATACAACTAATACCTAAGTTGCATAACAAATTTTATGAAGTTATAAACGTACATGCAGTTAGGTGATAGATGATATATGATAGTTATATGAAAATTATCATTTATACTCAAAATATATTGTATACATATAGTAACTTAATTAGGCTAGTAAGTGGAATTATGATATTAAATAACATCTAACATAAATTATAGATAAACAATAATTTGATTTACTTTGTAAAGCTTGCATGTGTTCATGTATCTAAACACTAAATAAGAGAGACTCAACTAATTATTATTATTATTATTATTATTATTTTCAAAATCATTCATGTGTACCTATGCGTCATCTTCTAACCATCTAGGCATCTATATAGCTTTACATGTACTATATTAGATAAAATATTTTATTCTTTATAACTTTATGTGTCCATGTATTGTACCTATGCGTTTATATATATATAGATATACAAACCTTACCACAATCATTTCATTTGTAGAATGGAATATAGCATTAGATATTGATCCAAAATAAATATGTTCAATGTACACCTCCAAATATGTTTCCCTTCTCATCTTCCACTAACGTATGGTTTAATTTAATTATTAAACTTCATTAAAAAACTTAAATTTAATTTTCTCCTTCTTTCTGATGTCTTAGGACTCACTTTTTAACCTAACTTGCATATCTTGGTACAAAACTGTATGTAATGTGTATAAAATTGTTGAACAGGACATGTCACTTAATTTATTTTGCATTATGCACCCACGTACCTCAAATACTAGTAACAAGCCAATAACAATAACAAAGGCATAAGGTTGATATTTCATAACCATACTCGTGCCAGTAAAATAAAGGCCATGCTAGTATCATATCAAAGTACTAAACAAACATAACTATCAACTCTCAACACTAATTCATGAGGCTTAACACCAGATTTGATTTATCCTATAACGACCATAAACAAAAATCTCAAAATTTTATCCATTAGCATAACCGTTATCCCAGTCTCAAATTTGCATATTTACTGGAACAAGCAAAACAGTGATGCTAGCATATCCAGTGTCGTGTAGATCAATAAGGTTAAGAGATAAATATACCACTAAATGAGCAAAGTCGTGTAAGGTAAGGTCCTGTAGCTCTTGTCCCGGCCTCCTCCTTTTCTTTCTCCGATTTCTTCTTGGCTTCTTGGTGGTGCTCGGTAGAAAATATTAATCGTACGCTCTAAATAGAAAACGGAGTCGGTTTGATGTGAAGGTGAGTCACAGCTAATGCAATTGTTGCCCTCCACGTAGCAAAATCATCATTACATTTTATGACGGTAGAAACTAGGTGTGAACCAAGGTTTTGGTACAGAAAATAATATGTGTTGGTTATTGAGTCTAATCCATTTAGAGATATGAAATTATTTTATTCCTTTCTTTGTTCATTCTCTATGAATTCCTAATTTATTTCAAACAAACATTACCCATAAAATAAGAATTTAATTGACATTTGATATATTTAATTAATTTTCTTAGTAACTTCATACTACAAAATTTTACAAGGTATAACAACTAATAACACATCCACCACCAAATCCACAACTTTTGGAAGCGAGGAGATAAAACAACGGAGGAGGCGTGGGAGAGGTTCAATGAGTTACAATGGAGTTGTCCACACCAAGACATAGAAAGATGATCTCTATTCCCATTCTTTTATGGCGGTCTTTTGTTGCATGACAAGGGTATGCTTGATGCAGCCGCCGGAGGAAGCCTTGTCAACAAGGGGATTGTAGATGGTTTTAAACTAATTGACGACATGGCGCTCAATAAAGCCAGTGACACAATCCAAGAGAAACACCAATCGTCTTACATCGAGGAGTGCATGAGGTTGTTGTTATTTCCAAGGGTTACCAATAAGGTATGATGCAAAAGTGTTCTTTGATAATACATAATTTCAACTTTAGACCTTAATCGCCTATTAATTCTAAATTTGATGCAATTCAAGTAAACAATACAAAGATAGTAAAGAGTAAGCCAACAAAATTGGCCGAAAGAAGAAATTTATAAAAGAACTGAACCTTCTAAGATCTAAATGGGAGGGGCCTTGGATTATCATGGGAGACTTTAATATGGTAATAAATGAGAAGAACAATGCAAACTTTAGTATTTTAGAGGCTACATTGTTCAATCATTTTATCCACACAATGATTTGATGGAATACTATTTGATAGGACAACAATTTACATGGTTCGATGAAAGCTTTAAATCCTTGTTTAGCCTTATTAGATAGATACTTATGCTCTAATGATTGGGATGATTACAAGAGGATAAGGGTGCAAGGTTTAACAAGATACAAATCAGATCATACACCATTAATACTTAAAATTGTTCAGCAAGCTGATTTGAGTTTTACTAACCCTAGTTGTTAAATAGAGGTTGCAAGTATACAACCGTCTATTGTAGTACTTAGGGATCGAATCCATAGGGACAAGTCAGATTTAGTTATCAAATTCTAATAATTCTAACCTAAGTAAGATGTTGAGTTTTGTTGTAAAGTAAAAGGTTGATTTTGGTGTTATGCAATTTTGAGATTAAGTAAATCAATTAACAACTTCAAGTATTAAGATGAAAGATTTAGGTTTCTAGGGTTTCTATCCACTTGTTTATATCTACTTGGTCATTTAAAGGTTTATTTTTGTATTATGGAGGCGCAATTACCAAGTTTGGTACTAAGGGATATTTCTATGTTAATATCATATCTAAACTAGAATAATTTCACCTTTCGGTACTTGGTCATCCTAGTCTAAATTCATTAAGTCCTAATTGCCTTAATCTACTTAAACAATTGCAATTCACCTCTCAGTACTTGGTACAATTATTCAATTCAATCAAGTTGGCCTGTAGATGACAATCGTCACGTTTCGGTACTTAGATTATCATCTACCTTGTTACTTGTAGTCAGGATCTAACAATTCAATTTCTCAATTGCAACTATTAAATCCTAAGTATGCAATTTGATCAAGATCACAATAAGCAATAAAAACAAGCACCAGCCATAATGACAAAAACGATCAACATATCATAATACCAAGTAAGATACAAGCCAAGTTTCAAGTCTCCCTAAAAACCTAATGGAGAATTAGCCCTTGATGGCCATGAAAATATAACTAAGCAAGTAAAAGAAAACAAGAGAAGGAGTTGGAAGAATAAACCAAAGTGGATGATGAAGTCTCTAATGGCTTCCTCTTCTTCTTCCTTCTTCTTCTTCTCTTTCTTCCCCAAAATCTCTTTCTTTCTTCCAAAAGTGTAATGGAAAACTATCTCGCAAAGCATGTCCTAAACAGATCTGAACCCCTCTATTTATACAAAAATACACGAATCCCTAAATAACCTCTAATAAACTTCCCAAAATAAAACTGAACTGCTCTGCCGACTTTGGTTATGACCGTAATGAAGGGTCATTACGGTCGTAATGAGTGCTAAAAACAGCAGACCGTGCAAGAATAGGGTCGTGGGATCTATTTCGAGAAATGTCGGTTTTGGTTACGACCGTAATGAGAAGTCATTACGACCGTAATGAACTCTTCTAAGGCTGAAATTGATTTCTGGTTACGACCGTAATGGGTTTTGGTTACGGCCGTAATAAAGTTTTCTAAGTCTGAAACTAGCTAAGTCCTGAAATATGGTCTCTCAAGAAAACACCATTACGGCCGTAATGTGTGTTGGTTACAGCCGTAATGAGTGTACTTAGCTCTTGTGGTGGCTAAGTACTGGGATTCTATCTCTCGGGAAAGGGTCATTACGGCCGTAATGAGTACTGGTTACAGCCGTAATGAAGGTTGATTACGACCGTAATGGGTGATTACAGCCGTAATGAAGGATGATTACGGCCGTAATGGATGATTACAGCCATAATGAAGGATGATTACGGCCGTAATGAATCTTGTAACTTTCTGATCTCGCTCCCAACTCCTCCAGGTGTCCAGAAATAGCTTCTTGTGCTTTCATTACCTATTTTCTGCATTGTAAACCAATTCTAGAGCAGTAACTTGAACTTGAGACTTAAACTTGGGTATTTTGACCTAAATTTACCGGACCTTGGCTTAAATTACACAAAATATCCTACAATTCTGGTATATAATTTTGTCTTATCACAAGCCAATTCATCTTTTGTTTTTAGATTTGACAAAACTTGGTTAAAAGTGGAAGGGTTTGTGAATTTAGTAATTAAGTGGTTGAATTCCATGTACATAACAGATCAAAATCTAGAAAAAAATGTAGATTAAAAAGATTAAAATTTTGAGAGGAAAAAGAGGGGATGGCCAAAAATCATTATGGTGCCATTAAAATGTTGAAAGATAATTGTAAAAAAAATTGATTATCTGGATGAGATTCAAAAAAGTAGATTGTGGAGGACGAAAGGAAGTATAAATACATGTGAACAATTAGATGATATATATGATAAAGAGCAATTATATTGGGCTTAAAGATCAAGAGCTCAATGGTTATTAGAAGGTGATAATAACATCAAATATTTTCACAAAATGACTACTCAGATCCAAAATAGGAAAATAATTACAATGCTTAAGACAAATGGCATTGAATGTAGAGATGCAAGCATAACTGGAGATCATATCACAAGTTTCTATAAAAAAAAACATTTTGATGTGAAATGTGAACAATACAGTACTTTAGTTGGTACTTTTTTTTATCAACAGGAGATAAAATTTATTTGAATTCAGGTAATGGTCTTGTGGCTCCTTTCTCCGAAGATGAAATCAAAGTAGCTCTCTTCTCATCAGCATGAGACAAGGCTCTTGGACCTGATGGAATTCCATTTTTCTTTTATCAATAATTTTGGGAAATACTCAAAGGTGATATTCTACAAATCTTCAAATTTTACAATCATGATCTTGATGTCTCAAGATTAAATAGGGCTATGGTAAGCTTAATTCCCAAGATTTCTCAAGCTGAGAAAAAAAATAGACGTATTTCTCTGATAAATTATATATATACAAGTTGATAACAAAGGTTTTAACAGATAGATTAGAGCATGTAGTTAATGGCATATTAGATTACTCACAAGTTGCTTTTATGAAAAACATAATGATTATGGATAATCTGGTTATAGCCTCAGAAATAGTACATCATTTTAATATTTCAAAAGAAAAAGGGATTATTTTGAAGATAGATATGAAAAAACTTATGATAGGGTTAATTGAACATTTTTACTTGAAATGTTACATATTAGAGGATTCCCCATCAAATGTATTAGGTGGATTGAAAGTTTATTATTAGGTGGATAGATTTGTATCAATATTAAAGGAGAATTAACTCCATATTTTGAAGCTAGGAGATGATTGAAGCAAGGGGATCCTTTATCCATGTTAATTTTCAATATGGTTGTAGATACCTTAAATGAAATGTAAAATGGAAGGTCACATAATAGGATTAGGACTAAAAGTCAATAAGGGCATTCAATTATAAATCTACACTATCCAGATGATACAATCATCTTTTGCCAAACCAATGAATATATGATGCAAGTGCTAAAATGAGTTTTTATTGGTTTTGAATCTCTAACTAGCATGAAAATTAACTATGATAAAGTCTGAAGTATATCCTATTAATCTATAGCTTGAAGCATCTGATAGTTTATCCAACATTTTTTTGTTGTAAGGTAGCAAATTGGCCTTTGAATATTTAGAGGTATCAATTCATTGGAAAATGCCAAGTATGAGTGATTGGGAAGGTACAATAGAGAAATTTCAAAACAAACTGCAAAGTTGGCAAGGGGCATATTTGTCTTCGGGGGAAGTTATATTGATTAATAGTGTGATTTATTCTATTCCTTTATACATCATGAGCAATTATTTGGTTCCAGTTAAGGTGAGAAAAAACTGGACATGTTAAGGACTCAGTTCATGTGGAACAATGGAGGATGGTGGAAATTCATACTTCTATGCAAATATGAAATACCATTTGTGTAGTTGGCATGACATGACATATGTAGACCAAAAACACAGGAAGCACTGGAAATTTTAAATATAAAAGATATGAATGTATTTTTATTATGCAAATGGATGTGGAGATTAAAAGACTAAAATTGCAAAGGATGGTGTAAATCCATACTTCTATGCAAATATGAAAATTCACATGTCAGGAGCAGATGGTCCTATTTTTTGAAAAGAATTGTAGATTTAGAGATATTAATAAATATACAAAGGTTTGTAAAAATTGGTAATGGAGAAAATACCAGTTTTTTAATGGATAAGTGGTGTGATGAAATACCATTATCAATACTTCACCCTTCTTTGTACAAAATTTGTCAAACTAAAGATGTAACAGTAGCTCGGGTTCTTCAAATAGAGGTTTTGAATTTGAATTTCAATAAACAACTGTTTTTAATTCAAAGATATAATTTACATGGTTTGATTGATTTGGTTAACAAGTAGTTGCCTTTATTTGGAGAACAAGATGTTGTTTTGTGGATGAGCAAAAGCAACAAAATAAAAAACCAAGAAATCTATCAAATGATTTGTGATAGAGGATTCAGTGATTGTGCTTTTGATTCATTGTGGATACTACATGTACCTTTGAAAATAAAGATTTTTCTATGGTTTACATGTAAAAGAAAAATACTTGTAAAAGCTACTCTAATACAGAGAGGATGGATAGGAGATTCTAAATGTGTGTTTTGCACACATTTAGAAACAGTAGATGACATGCTATTTAGATGTGTAATGAGTGAAAGAACTTGGAAATGGATTCTTAATTCATTTCAGATTTTTAATTCTCCTTGGTGCTTGGAAGATTTATTTTGTATTATTTTGAATTTACCAAGAGAACAACAACAATTTCTCCTACTTGTGTGTGCTGCTGTGATATGGAATTGCTGGTTGTTAAGAAACAATAGTACTTTCAATAATATATATACCACAAGCCTCTTTTCAATTAATCTGCACAAAATTTTTGACTTTCTTGTTTTATTGGTCAGGGTTATGGAAGGAAGAATTGAAGACTAGTTTTCTTACTTAAATGGAAAAGAATTGATGGAATGGATGCTTTGAGAAGGAATCAGGTTCTATATGAAGAGATGCAAGGAGTAGTGATGCTGAAGAGAGAAACAGTTGGAGCATAGCAAAAGTCCAATTTTTCTTACCTCGTTTTTTGATGTTTTGAGATTTGCAATTGTAATAGCTTCTTGTCAATTGAGAGTACTTCTTCCCGTCAGGGAATATATTGATACTTTGTTTCAGTTAAGTGTTAATAAATTGTATAATTGAGAGAGGATTAGATGGATAGGTAGATAACATAGGTGCACCAATGTTTAGAAGATAGAAAAGACATTGGTGCAGTTTTCATATTGAGGAGGATCGATAATGTGGTGCTGGGGGATTTTTTTCTTGGTTCTATGAACTGATTTTTTTTTTTTTTTTGTAACTATGCTTCTTTTGTAAAAAGGAAGTGGTGAATTATCCACTTGTTTCAAAAAAAAAAAATCCAAGATACTAAGGTCATGGCTCGAAGGATATCGCCCTTATTGGGTTCTCTTTTTATCTTTTTCTTCAGAGTAGCTTCTGTTACAGCTTTACTATCTACAATTACGGTGATTGTTACATGAAAGAATGGTTTATAGAGAGTAAAACAATTCCCTGATTTTTTGTTCCCTCCATTGATCGATGTATATACTGATCATAAATTACTGTTTACTAAAGATTACAAAAACACGCAAATACATACATAAGAGCAACGCACCTGAAGAATGTAATGAAATAAAGCACATTTTATGGGGTTTAGTACATAATGTGCATAGGATAGTATTCTGGCACTTATCCCTCTTTTCTTTTGTTTGATAGCAGATTCCCTCATTTCATGATGTTTGTATTATTGAATACTTGCAATTATTCGATTTCCCTACTATTTTACTGAGTACTTAACTTCGTATTTTATTTATTGAACAAAACAAGTTATGATGAGATCTCGGATCTCGAACCAAACAAGCATAAAAACACTGAATTGATAACAAGTTATATATATATACATATCGTGCTTTTCTGCTCAATTTGTGCTTATGCAAAGCATATTAACAACTTACACATATGGTGGTGTTCTATGCTGCTCAATATATTCACACCACCAATTAACAGATCCTACAATACCATTTCTATCGAAATAATCATGATATTGATAAATAAAGTATAATTAATCCTTTTCTAATCTTCTTTTTTGAAGAGTAATTTGTCTAATCTTCTTGAGCTGCATGTGATTATCCAAAATGGAAGTTCATGGATAAATACCTTAAATACAAAAAAAGTACGGTGAACATTCGAAGCACTTAGTTAAATATGGTAATTAAAATAGGTTATGAGATTAAACAAATGAATGCCAATTAAAAGGAATACACAGTAAAACAAAGTGATTTCACGCATTCATGATATTAGTCTTTAATCTCTTCCTTTCACTGTCACAGCTACAATTTACATTATGCAAATGTACCTACCTGCTCAGTTGTACATGTCACTAGTCTATATGTCAATTCAATGTGAGTCTATTGCCACGTGATCGATCGTATATTATTTGAAGGAAGCTTCGAGGGGAGCTTACGAGTTCATTTAAATTGTGCCACTGAAACTGAAAGATTCTGACGTCTTGAGGATTTCGCCTTTATTGGGTCCTCTTTTTATCTTTTACTTGAGAGGAACTATTATTTATTATCTATTATTTAGGTTGAATGATACATGAATGAATGATTTGTAAAAAGTGAAAAAAAAAAACTAATCTTTAATTTGTTATCTTCTTGGATGTCTATCCTGCTCATAAATAGCAGTATTTCCTAAACATTACGACAAGAAGAAAATGCATATGAGCAATGCACTTAAAGGCATAAAGCACCTTTCATTGTGGGTACATCATGTGCTTTAGACAATCTTCTGGCAATCTTATCCCTCCTTTCTATTGCTTGATAGAAGATACCCTCACTTTAATATGTGTGGATACATGCAATTATCTGTTTCCCCTTAGATTATACAGAGCTGACTAGATATTTTATTTCTATTTAAAACCCTACATCTCTGGTTAGAAAAATAAAATAAATGTATTATGTTTGAACAGTTCCAAAATCAACCAATATAAAGTTCATTAGTCATCAGGGGCGGATCTAAAGGGGCAAGTCTGGAATAGGAGAGCACTCATCTTGCAAACCATATCTTCTACCGCGCAGCACAAACACTGTGCGTGCTGCGCGGTAAATCTCGGTCTTTGATTTGCATCGAGATTCGTGCAAGCTAAACTTTATAATATCAGACCCCCTGAATCAAATCTGAGCCGTCCGTAACCTATAGCGCAGGAAATCATGGACGTCCGTTAGTGCTGCGTGGCAAAGAATCCCCTTCCCTCATCTTGGGGTGGGCTTAGTACTACTTTTTAGATCACTTATATATGACTAACAGTGCTAGCCACAAACACAAGCTCAAACAGCTTTTATAATCAATATTAGTTGTTAACACAATCCTGAGCACCTTCAACAATTTACACTTAATTTATTTCGATTTAATAGAACAAAATTAAGGATTAAATGGCAATTCTGGTACTTAATTAAGCCCGGACACATTTTTTTTTTTGAAATTATCTAGTTAATAACTAAAAAGTCTTCTTCCTTATTAAGATTTAAGAATATCCGATGGTCAAGATGTGCATGGAAATACACCATAATTAATACCAGCACAACAGGAGACAACCAAAATCCTAATCCGAGATTATATTTTCAACTGAACTTTATGCTCTTATCTTCCTTGAAAGATCCCATCCCAGTAGTTGCTCATAAAATTCTCTCCATTTTTCATAAAATTCTCTCTATTTTCCAAACAAAAGGATAAGATGCTGCCATATTCTTCTACTTCCTGCAAGTGGAGTTGCATTGAACAAGAGCTTCGACATGTCGTCTTCCATGTAGCTCTCTCTTTTGCATTTTTATCAATACTGATCATCTCATATAGTCATACTATTTTCTGGTTCCTCTCAATTCCCTTTTGTATTTTTTTTGACAAATTTGATTGCTTCTCCACGAGGTGCACATCATTGTTATATCACTATCTGCAGTAGTAATAATTCAAAAATAATTGTAAAAATGTGCTCATAGTATTCGACGCTTCACTTTCAAGACTTTCAGGAATCCTAGGGACATTATTCCTTCAACACACCGTGAAAAATGTCATCTCATTATTTTCTTGCCTGATATAAAGAAGCTCATGCATGATTCTCTCCTCCTCTTTCCTTAAATCATATAAGGAACTCCTTGGAGGGTTTAGAAGGTTTAATCTATCAATCTTAAATGAACAACAAGAAGATGAAGCTTTTTGATCAGGCCAACTACGAAACATTAGATGGTTACTTTCACGAAAACTTCGACGCCAAGTATCAAACAAATTATGTTTCTCCCATTTCAAGCGATAATGCATCCAACCGTGCAACCTTTTACACTTCTGAAAGATTCACGTCTATACCTGAATTTGATCATCAATTTGGATCGATCCCTACAATTTGTAAATATCCACCAAAACCAGTAGAGATGGATTCAAACAGAGTTAATTATCCATATTTTGGTGATAATTTTATGAGGTCCTATGAGAGGGATGCACTTGAGTCTGTGCCAAAGAACTCCTTGCATGGAAATGGAAGCTCCATAAACATATTTTCACCCGAAGATGCACACATGGTTTTTCAACAACGATTTTGTCAGCCTTATGTAATTATATTTATTACCTCTCTTTCTTTCATTTGCTGGAGTCTGGTTCTTTGCTTTATTTTGGAAATGATTTTTTTCTTTCTGGTAAAAGGAAACATATGTATGATTCGTATCTAACTCATGATTAGAGTTTTTCATTCCTTTTATATTCCTTTGTCAATGAAGAATGGATCAAATCCATTCAATTCTATCCCAGGGAAACCAAATCTTATGAACCAAAGGGAGAAGCAGTTACCAGGACCGTCGGTAGAGGTCTCCATTGTGTCACCGAATGTTTTATCAAGCTCCTCTGTTGCGCCAAATAAAACACGGATTAGGTGGACACAAGATCTTCATGAACGGTTTGTTCAATGCGTGAACAAGCTCGGTGGTGCTGATAGTAATCTCTTTTCCTCC
Organism: Eleocharis quinqueflora; assembly: GCA_964058865.1. Lineage (NCBI taxonomy): Eukaryota > Viridiplantae > Streptophyta > Magnoliopsida > Poales > Cyperaceae > Eleocharis > Eleocharis quinqueflora. The sequence continues at coordinate 136,576 of CAXKVX010002009.1, read as the reverse complement.
TCTTTTTTGTTCATATTGTATGTACTATGTAGTTGCATAATTAAAAATTGCAACAATGTTTTTTCACATTTATCTGACTGATCATGTTTTTTGTACTAGCTTTTGTTCTCAAACCACCAATAGTTTAATGCATGGTCGGAATTTATATGTTTTTTTTATTAAAGGCTCTCGTTATATTAGAGGTCTCCAAGTCCCCTTTCTAAGAAAATTATTTTTATTTGTTTTCTGGGATTTAAACTCGCAATCTAAGAAAATTCTCCTCTCCAGCATTCATTGACTATTTGTGCTGAACTATACTTAATAGATCACTATTATTAGCATGCTTGTATATCAATATAATTTATTTGTTTTGCATGCAGAGGCAACTCCAAAGGGTGTTCTGAAATTGATGAACATGGAAGGATTGACAATTTTTCATATAAAGAGTCACTTGCAGGTTCTTCGTAATTCTTAATGTGAAATTGCAAAACTGCCACGTGTTCAGCAAGAATTCCATGAAAAGAGTTGCCAAAAAATATAATTCCTAAAAAAGGATAGAATCAACTTGTAATTTTCAATAGACATCAGAGAGCAGTTTCCAAGTTGCAATGTTACAATTTATATTCTTTTTATTTGATTCAAAAGATAAGAAAAAAGAATGACAGAATTTTGCATATTTTTAACTGAACTTTTTTACTTTTGATTTTAACAGAAGTACCGTACTGCCAAATACATGCCAGAATCATTGGAAGGTATATCTTTACCACATATGCTTACAATCTTACATATGATTAAAGATGAATTATAGTTATATTTTAGTTCAATTTCTCCTTTTGGTACCAAGTCTGCCAGAATCTCAACTAATCGTTCTTTTTTTTTATTATTTTCTCTTTGTTTATGGTCAGTAAAAATGGAGAAGCGAGCCCAAATTAATGAGAGGTACATATCACCACTGGTACTAGAATATTGTAAACTTATTTCATTAAATTTCATTTAGAAATATACATTATATTTTATTCTAATTGAGCAGTTTGAGTTTGAATGTACTTTTTTGATATAGTGGTGTAGAAATTACAGAAGCTCTACGAATCCAGTTGGAGGTACAAAGGCGACTTCACGAGCAACTTGAGGTATATATATATATATTTCTGTAAAATTATGGGATGGTGGTGCTCCATTTACTTTACATATTGCCAAAAAGGAACGAAGATTCCTTATATCATTCAATTTTTGTGGAAAGGATTTATACTTCCAATTTTAATCATAGAAGTTTTGAAGTCTTAATTAAGTTGGGTTATAATTAGGTCCAAAGAAATTTACAATTGAGGATTGAAGAACAAGGAAAGAAGCTACAGCAAATGTTTGAAGAACAACTCAAAGCAAGTCGGCATTTGATTGAATCGCGAAGTTTGGGTTTAGATGAAATAATGGAGACTACAAATACTGGTATTGGGTACGAAAACACAAATTTCCCTTCCAAGAAAAGTTAGATAAATGTATGACTTCATGCTTGGTGTGTAGTAGTGAGATTTTAGCTAAAGAAAAGGTTTGTAAAAGGTAGTAGAATGTGCTGTAAAATCTGGATTAGTATAAAAAGAAATTGATACAAAGTTGAAATTATCATATTATTGTTACTGTCACTGACTTTCTTATGGACTTGACATGGATTACAGAAAATTTTTGTTAGAAAAAAATTGTGTTTTAATCAGTACCAACTTCAGTTGCTTTATTTCTTCAAGCCTCTCTCCTTTATTCTATAATGCCATCTAAACTTCCTCTATATTTGAATAAAGCTTTCAATTTGCTATCATTTGTTTTTCCTACGGAGCAATACTACCTGCACGAGTGAATGAATTATTAGTATGTAATTAAAATCTCAAGAGAGTAATGCTAATTCAGATGAAACCAACAAATGTTAAAATATCCGCCTCTTTTGTGTTGCAATATTTTATTATGTTCCAAAGAATGCCAGGGTGACTGGTTTACTTACAAGGGTCAAAGTTAGCCCCACATTTAGCCGGCAGTTGCATGGCCAAGCTGCGATCTAAGCCAGCAATTGGCGGCCCGTTGATGAGCATGCAAAGACACGGTTGACCGAGTGCCTTCAGTGCACTGCAACAAGAATCACTTGGCAGCTCTGCACCAAAAGCCATAACTGCTGGCCGACACGGCATCAGCTGAAGCACCGAGCCAACAAACGTGCTAGCACACAACTGGCCTGTCGTTTGGCTTGTAAAGCCCAACAATAGAAGGGCTACTACGAGTGTGTTGAGTAGGTTGGCTTTAGGTCGCTTGGTAATTAAGGATTTCATTATTGTGAAGAAATGTTTTTTACTGTTATGGGAAATTTAGGTAATGTCCTCAGGTCATATATGTAATATGTATATAAATAGAGAGAGAAGCTAGCCATGGTTATCATGGATTTAACATGGTAATTGTTTGGTGATAAGGGTGGTTTGTGTGTACCCTGAATGAATGTGTGGAAATTGAAGACCAGGTTGACAGAATAATTAGGAAATTTTAATTTATATAATCTTTTTGAAATCTTGTTAACTGAACTCCAAACCCAGGCCTGAAAAAGAAACTCTGTCAAAAAAAAATGATCCTAGAGTTGTTCAATCTTTAGATGGCACAGGCGTGCCCCAACAACCAAAATTGTGGGACTGTGTCACTATTGAATTAAAGCCACTCAAATCTAATTCAATCTTAACTGTCTAATTTTATAATAGGGGTTGCATTTTATTAGATTTAATGCTCATATTATCTAACTATTCAAAATTGATAGTGATGCAACCATCACAATAATGACAACCAATGTGAGTGTCATGAATTGACTTAGTATTATAATTTTAAATAGAACATCGAAGTAGATTTGTTCAACTCTTTGCCCCTTTCATTTTTTGTTCAAGGCAACCTGATCTATGATGGGACAGAGTTGTTCATCAATTGGGTATAAATAGAAACTTCAAAATAGGTTTGTTCAACTCTTCGTTCCTGAATTTTTTTTTCCAAGCCAAACTGATCTACGATGGGATAACACTGTTCATCAATTGGGTATAAATAAAAATGGAGTTGCTCAATATGTCTTTCATTATTCTTGTGTATATTACTATCCTACTGAAAATAGGTCCTGCATATTATCCTTAAATTATGTTAAACAAGGCGCATATGTTTTCACTTTTCAGCAGAAGATGAGCTCATTGTTGGATTTTACAAACTGAGCTGGGGACATGCAAATCACAGATCACTGAAGCTTCAGTGGAACAAAGTTTGTTTTTGTTTCCATTTTGTGAAAACAAAAGATATTTAAGCTGCACTGACAGGACTTCATCTTTCTATACTGGACATGTCATTCATGTTTAATCAACATTTTTCCACCCAGATGCATGGTATATTGCATTTAGTTAGACCTTAACATCAGATATATCAAGGATATTTTTGAATAGTTTGGTGATTTTCTTTTCAACAGATTTTGGAATGGTAGCAGAACAGAATATAGAAATATTACCTCAAAGAAGGTACTATGTTGCTAACAACAATACAACCCCTGGCTTGATCCTGATGAGGTAATATTTCCTCCAGTATTCATATCCTATTACACTGACATAAACATAATAAATTACAATTGTACTTTGAACACACTATCTGACAATAGGTTATGGTTGCCATTATTTTCAACAAATACTAAACTGAATATTTGATCAGTGAGCAAACATGCAAGAATGAACTGAGAAGTACACAAAACAGTGCTGTATTAACTCATTTTCATTTTGATTTTGCCTATACACCAAGTTTAATGACCCCTTCACCCTGTCCCCCAATCCCTCCCTTATCAGTATTAAGCTACATTACAAATTGACCTCACCACCAAAAGAAAAAACCCAACTTTAACCACCGAAAATAGAGAAATGGGAAACACAACAAGAAAAATTTACTAAAAAGATGCAGAGATAAAACAACCAGATCTATGAAAAACAACAAGCGCTCTTGGATGGTGCATTTTCCTGGTCCGGCGATAAATCAATATAAGTACCAGTCAACAGATTGGTGCCCTCGGGCTCATCCTCACGGCCCGCCAAAGTCTTCTTGCAATGGTTCTTGTATATCTCCGTCAGCACAGTCAGGAATGCAGTCTCCACATTTGTCGACTCGAGTGCTGACGTCTCAATGAAGAAGAGGCTCTCAGTTCCTGCAAATTCCTTGGCTTCTTCAATCGAGACAGCTCGTTGGGTCACCAAGTCAGACTTGTTGCCTACAAGAATGATCATGATGTTTTTGTCAGCATGTTCCCGCAGCTCTTCGATCCATCGAACAGTGTGCTCGAAAGTCTGTCGCTTTGTGATGTCGTACACCAACATGGCACCTACCGCACCACGGTAGTATGCGCTCGTAACAGCACGGTACCTGTCTTATGGATATGAAATGTGAAGCTAGGGTCCACGAAAAGTATAATTTTTTATTTGATCTTCAGAGCAACAAGTTTTTTTACATGGTAGCAGAGACAAGAAATTACTTCAAATTTAAATTGAACTTATTTCTATAGATGTTCCCAAGTTATATTCTAGAACATGAAGGATGCAGATGTTTTATACTGGTACTACAGAGGACAGAATTTTTATGGTCAATACCATCTTTGAACTAAGTGGTAGCATTTCAGACTAGCATGTATGAGTCACAGCATAGTGTCATTGGTAACCACCGTACCAGTACTTGAAGCATGATTTTATTTTTATATTTTTGGAAGTAGGAGGTGCCTACTAATCTTGTAATAAACAAGAAATAGATTTTACATGCAAGGGAGGGGGAAATGGTGTTTAAATGAGATAAATTTTCTAAGTATGTGTCAACCTATCCCCCAATTCCAAGCATGAGTTTGTCAACCAAGCCTGAAGTAAATTAAGGGGTTGGACAATCATTTTGATCCAGGATTGGTATGAGATATTGCTATTTAGTTTGATTTACACAAAAAATTATGCAAATTAACATAGCAGGTCTGACGCTTGATTGACTTTTTTTCCTTTTTGAGATTTTCTAAATTGGTTTACAATATCATTAGCTCCTCTATTTCAAAAATTAAACCAAATTAAGTAGTGGTTAATCACCCGTTTCACTTTCTGCAATTAGTTATCAATTTACTCTACAACTCTAGGTTGGGAAATTGCAGCTCAACTATTAGTCAGCTCACAAGTACCAAATACAAATGATTACAATTTGTTGACAATAATTCAATAAATTCACTCATCCTTATTTCAATTAATCTCAACAAATACCAAATGAAAAGATGGTCAGATTGATCTTTGTCACGCAAAATCGAGGTTACCACAAACAAGGAGATTTATAATGAAGGAGAAAAAAAAAGTGGTACCTTTCTTGACCAGCAGTATCCCAGATTTGAGCCTTGATGTTTTTCTGATCAATCGTGAGAGTTCGAGTTTGAAATTCCACACCTATCGTTGCCTTGGAATCCAAACTGAATTCATTTCTGGCGAATCTCGCAAGCAATTGTGATTTCCCAACAGCTGAATCCCCAATCAAAACCACCTTAAACACATAGTCTACCCGTTGATTCATCTCTCTCTCTCTCTCTCTCTCTCTCTCTCTCTCTCTCCCTCTCTCTCCCTCTCTCTATTTATCTCTCACTTTCGCACGGCAGCTTGAGGTTTGAACTTGGAAACGATCAAAATAACACAAGCTAACGACTTTAAGAAAGAGAGGTCTCCTAATCTCCTCTCCTCTCCAGTTGGATGTCACGTCACTTATGATGCGTAATCTCAGATCTCAACCGTCAGTTTTACATTCAACGGTTCAGATATATTGCATCTGCATTATTCTCTTTTTATTTTATATGTTTGACCGGTTGGTTTTTTTAGCAGTTATTAAACTATTTTTTTTAATGTAGTTTCAACAATGAAGACTTTGGCATAATTTAGGAAGTTTTTCTATATTTTGTATAATTGGAAAATTTTGATAATTCTCACATATACTTCCATGGAAAACTTATTAAATTGGTGGGATAGTTAAATATTATTGCGTGGTGACATGTTCTTGTTATTATATAGGATTTGTTTTTTTTTTCAAGAGTGACCTTGAACAAAATAAAATAATGAAATCCTCACAGAATTTTTCTATTTTCATAATTCAAAGTAGTGAGAAATGTTATTGTGCATTATGAAGCTAAAACTAATTTTGACATCATACTCAAAATAGAAATTTTATAATTCAAACAGTCGATTTAAACTGTTCAATGTGATCTCTTTATTAGAATTTTACTAGGGACCAAAAAATTTCAGTAATATTAAATAGTTCAGAAATTAGTAAATAAAAAAATTCATAGCAAATAGTAAAGTTTTCCAAAAAAAATGAAAATTTTGGCAACTAGTGTGATTTCAATATGTAGAACGCATTGTACGTTTTAAATCGATTGTTTGAAAAAAAAATAATTTAAAATTTAAATGTAATATCAAAACAGATTTTTAACTTCATAATACATAATAGCATTTTTTTCCAAAGTAGTTCATATAATACGTACACAAGCATATAACCAGACTTTGTAAATATAAGCTAAAGAGATTATTAAATTTGATTTTGGGTTTCATTAGGATTCATTAGCGGGTCCTCATGGCTTTGAACCAAATTTGAATTCAAAGTCATTCGTAACCGTCTGATTGCATTAAGATTTATATTATTTGATTAAAAAGTACGAATTTTGAAACAATCTTAAAAATAGTACGAATATTGATGCAATCGGACGATTCAAACAGAACTTTGAACCCACGTTTGATTAAAAGCCACTAGAACTTTCCCATTCTCCCTTCATTAGCCGCCATAAAATACTGAATATGACATGTGGTCATGTGGTTCTGACCGATTCATAAACTTAATCATAGCTTTAAAGTCGGTAGTAAGGGTTGGGTAGTTGAATAATATTAAAATGAGGGATATAATGTATTTATTTTTGTGTGTTTTTATTGTATTTTTAAAATTTATATCATTCATCATGTACACATTTTTACGCAATTAAATTTAAATCATTCATTAATTTTAATGAATGATGTAGATTTCGAGACATCACGAAGACACACAAAAATGAAGATATTATATTCCTCCTCTAATATCAAATGGAATAGAAGTAGTGTTTGAACTTTGGTTGTTAATTTTTAGAAGAGAAATTATATCATTTTTCGGACAATCATTTTTTGGAAAATAATTTAAAATTTTTTGCTCACGAATAGTTGGACTCATGATTTTTTAAAAATCATCCTAAATAATTAATTACTAGACTACTATATATTGTTTGTTTCAGAGAATCGTTTTCTATTCACAGAGGTGGGTCTACATGAAGCCAGCATGAGGCAAGCGTCTCATTCTTAAAAATTATTTTTTAAAATATAACTTTGATATTATATATTTTAAAAGAACAATATGCTACAATTAGAAAGAATTTAAAAAAGTATGTCTCATTTTAAGATTTTTTTTCAAAAATATACTTTTAGAACTATAATTTTAAGTGAAAATTATAAAAATATATATATACGTATAATTAAAAACTTGCTCTCTCCTACCGAAAAATTTAAATCTTATCTCACCTTAACGAAAATTCTAAATCCGTATCTATTCTTATCCATTCTATGTTCATTTGCTCCTCTACTCTCCCGTATCGATCTCTGTTGCTTCCTCGTCTCCTCTCTTCTTCTCTGCTCTCCATTGCTGATGATCAATTAGTGTTGATCTTCATTAATTTACACACTAAAGCATTGATTCTTGCTCTCTTCACCGTCCTTTGAGTTCATCATTTTTCCCCTCTCCTCTCCCATCCTTTATACTTCCTTGTCAGTTCTAAGTTCTAACCAATCTTTCTTTCTCACAGTGAATTTTTCTATGAAGAAAAGTATGGATCATGGATTTTTACTGTTTAAAATTATCAGTTCTATTGGCATTTTTCATATAGCATAGGGGGCAAAAATGTACACACTCTTACTTTTTTTCTTTTTAATTGAAGGAATTAAATATATATATATATTGAGAGAGAGAGAGTTGTGCTACTATGCTTTGCAAAGCGCGGCAAAACGCGCACTTTGCGATTGTGGAATCATTGAATCTTTGATCATCATGTTGGCACAAATCACAAAGCACAATCCAATAGTCCAGAATCGCAAAACGCGCATTTTGCCGTTCTTTGCAAAGCACAGTAGCATAATTATATATATATAGAGCATGACTAAAATAATATGCATAGTACACCCCATTTTGTACTATGCATATAGATATATGTCATTAAATTGAGATTTAAGTTACTCAATAAATTCTTCATATGAAAATATTGTAGGAAATTAAATTTCGTGATTTTTAGAGCTTTCTAGCTATTTTTTAAATATTTTTAAAAACAGTCCAGATTTAATACTACAAAAGTGTCATTTCTGGGCTGTTTTTAAAAAATATTTAAAAAATAGCAAGAAAGCTCTAAAAATCACGAAATTTTATTTCCTACAAGATTTTGATATGAAGAATTTATTGAGCAACTTAAATATCAATTTAATGATCAAATTAAATACAAATGGGCGCATAGTACGTTATGTGGTGTACTATGCATATTATTTTAGCCATGCTCATATATATATATATATATATGACTGTTAGCTGTTGGTGATCTATTGCTAGAAAAATAAATAAATAAATTTGTTCGTTCATCCCTCAATTTTTATTGATGATTGGCTGTCAATGTATTGCTCCTACGTTGAATTTCAATGATTTAAAAAAAAAACATTTTTTATCATCCTTAGGTTTTTTCCTTTTTAAAGTAATAATTAAAAAAATATTATTTCAAAACATTATCAGCTAAAAAAAGCATATATTCATGCTGGTTATGGAAGAAACATCATAATCAGGAAATATAAAGTCTAAACTTCTAATAAAGAAATTATAATTTTTATTCCCTTTTTTTAATAATTAAAATAGTATTTTTTGTATAATGAAATTTATTCATTGTAACTTCTGTAAAATTATATATTTATGTAGGAGAGACCATTTGACAATGATTATTTTAATGATTTTGACCAAAAAAAAGTAGAAAATATTTATGTTTAAACTTATAGATATTTGCGTTACTTTTTTTTGCAATTTTAAGTTTTTTTTATGAAATATCAAATGACATGATATAATATAATATGAAATATCAAATGACAGGATATAATATGAAAAACATTTGATTTAAGTTTACCATCAGGATGAAGTAGATCGATTTAAATCTAAATGGAGGAAAGAAGAATTTTACAGTTCATCTACCAAATGGAGGTGAATATTCTCGAACGGGCCAATCCAGGCTCTTGGGCCGATTTGTATCGAGCCAAGTCAGCCTTTCAGACGAATACGGTGGATTGGGCTGAATTCTAATCTCTAACGGGCCAATCCAGACTATTGGGCCGATTTGTATCGTGCCAAGTCAGCCTTTCAGACGAATACGATGGATTGGGCTGAATTATAATCTCGAACGGGCCAATCCAGGCTCTTGGGCCGATTTGTATCGTGCCAAGTCAGCCTTTCAGACGAATACGGTGGATTGGGCTGAATTCTAATCTCTAACGGGCCAATCCAGGCTATTGGGCCGATTTGTATCGTGCCAAGTCATCCTTTCAGACGAATACGATGGATTGGGCTGAATTATAATCTCGAACGGGCCAATCCAGGCTCTTGGGCCGATTTGTATCGTGCCAAGTCAGCCTTTCAGACGAATACGGTGGATTGGTGGATTGGGCTAAATTCAACACCAGTAGTATAATCATTTGAGTTGTTTATCGACAATCTTAACAATATAAAGAAAGAATTAATCTAAAAGTTAAGGTCATGTGCAATAAAAGCTAAAAAAAGTGAGTCTGTTAAAAAATAAACGTAAATTAATAACAATCGTTGATGTTCATCTATAAGTATGTAATTAAATTGATTTTGCATTAATAATAGTGCAATCAAGTTAATTTTGATTCATAATTGCATTAGCCAAAAAGTAGGTATTATTTGTATCTAGTCTATAAAATCAAAATGTGATCAAAAGTTTGTTTATGTTATCTCCGTTCGTTGACTGATTAAAGTTTCAACGGTTCATAATTGACATTTCTTGATGTACTTTTAAAAATATTAAATTTAATTAAAAGCTATTTTATGATATTTATATATCCAATAATGTATTTATGAACTTATTTTAAAATATCACTTTTTTGTTAAATTATCAAAATACTCGTGCTCAACAGCTCAAATGATTTGTTATCTTACTTGTTATGGTTGATACTTCTCATGGGTCAAAATGGCCAATTCGAGAAGGCAGTGGCGGAGCTACATGCAATGAGAGAGGGTCAGTCACATCTCCTCAGAAAAAAAAAATTTCAAAAATGATCATGTTTTTGAATATTTTTAGGATGCTTATAATATAATTTTTTAAAATGAGGCAGATTCATTTCTTAAAATCAAATCAGTTATCTTGTATCCTTTTTTTGGGGAGGAAGTTATTTTTAAATCTAAAGTTTTCAATCCAAGTGAATCCACAAACACACGTTCTTTTAAATATTTATTACAAATTAGTTCGTGCATTATGATTGAATCGATTCAGTAATGCCATTCTTTTATAAAAATGGATATATGATTTGAAATACAGAATATCAGAATTCATACATGTGTCACCTCGCATGGAAATCAATAAAAATGATGTCAACTAGGTAGCTGCTCGCACTTCGCGCGAACATGTCAGATCGTTGGATTACACAGAAAAATTGTATTAAATGTACTTGTAGTTGCAACTTGCAAAAATGTATTTGATGTTCCATACAGCAAGAAAATAGACGAACACACTTATAATTGTGTAATTATGTGTTTAAATGTGAAATTTGAACGCAAGGCGCATATTGGTTCAATCAATTATCATCTGGCAGGATGTTGATCCAAAAAGATAATAAACCTTTTAAATAAAAAGTGTAATCATAATCACTAAGTAATTTACAACTGATTAGATATATAATAAGAACATAGCAACGAATACTGTCTAACAATGACAGTTCAACACATACAGAGCGACATAAGTATAAATACATTCAGTGGTTGAAATAACAAATTCATGAACGCATGCCTTAAGCCAAGCATATGTACACATACATACAATACGTTTACACCCCAACTGCAAGCAAGATGCAAAGTTGACGAACCCAAAGTACATTTGAAAGCCAAGATATATTTTTTTTGCTTTGTATACCACCACTCAAAACATAAATGCTGAAATAACAAATTTTGCCTACTACCAGCGACTAACATCACATGAGCTTATTGGTTAATATTTGTCAGTCAATATGCAGATGCAGACACTGATAGACAAATATTAATACAGATATAATGAAACATGAAAATATGTACAGAGAGGTTGCCATCAGGGGCGGATTCAGGTGTCTGCTTAAGCTCGAGCCTAAGGTTGAGATCAAGCTCGGACACAAATCTACTAAATTTCACTAAAATATCATTTAAAACTTAATTTTTCACTACAAAAATAACTAAAAACAAACTAAATTTTCGTTTTTTGAAAATCAAACCCGGACACTTGCTCGGGCTTGTCCGTGAATTGATACGCCCTTGGTTGCCATAAAACAAAAGATGCCCACTTTTTTGCTTTTGTTTACTTGCAGAAATTTCCTGTGAACGTGCGTAATGCATGAAGGTTATGTGCATTTATTTTGTGGTTAATCGCCGAGCCAATTCAGTCTCGTCTTCTTATCCTGCGGCGACATTGATGTACATGGTATACTCCTGAAGCCGACATTTTGATCTAAGGTCAGATGCTGCATAAACTTATTTATCTGATGGTTGCTCTATTTGAGATGAACAAAAATGTTCTGAAATCCATACCTGAAGTTGTTCTATTTTTGGTTGTGCCTGCATGCAGAATATGCAACAGTTTTGACAGTGGCCTCTTATGTTGTAAGCATGTAACTAACTGGCCAAAGAGACTGTCGGGGACACTGTTATGACAGTGGTTTTATCTAGTACTCAAGTCTCCCCAAGAGAGAATTTCATGCACTCAGAAACCGACGTTCTGGGATAGCGGAGATTACATGTATTCTATTTATGTTGATAAGAAAATGTAATGACTTAAGAAGAAAAGGAGCTATGAGCACATATAGAATTGTATCAGAAATGACATAGGGTATACGACAGTTATTAAGTAGCCTTAGAGGGCTTTGTTTTCATTTTTTTGCTGCTACTGCTCAGAATGACAACTGTCATGACATATATGAAAGAAAATCAGGTAAAACAAAAAAATGTGTGATACAAACTAAGTCAGATAACAACAATTTTTTTATTAACTTTGAATACAGTTGCAACTGTATTTTATCTTTAAAACACTGAACCATCATAAATGTATGTATGCAATTGCAAAATTCTTGTTGATAATTTATTTCCAAAAGGAAATTAAAAACAAACTAAGTCAAATTGCAAAGCTAATTCTTTGCAGCCTTAGTTTTGTACTTGTTGAATGCTAACTTTATTACAAAATTTAATTCATATTATCAAAACTTTGTAGCCTCGATTTTCATCTTGTTGACTAACTTAATTTTCTTCATGCTGAATGCTCCAATTTTCAATCAGATCTTGATGAGAAAAAAATACTTTTTATATACATATTTTACATATAGGAAGGAGGAAATTCAGATTAGCAAGGAAATGTAACAACATGCACACCTAAGCACAATTTTGTGTGTGTTTGTCTAATTGATGAAGTCGTTTTTCTGCCCAATTTGGCGTGTGTACATGTATGCCTAAATACAGTGGCGTAAAACCATTCATGCCAAGTATAATTTTTAGATGTGTTAGCACAACCAATTAAGCCATTCTTTAATTATAATTAGAACTTAATACAATAGGCAATAATTTTTTTTTGGAAAGTATTTCGCATCAAAGTAATTGTTGTCAAGATTATATTTAAAAAAGGTAATATTGAAATAGAGAATATGTGTGCAACACCAGACAAAAAGAAAATAGAGAACATGTATCTCCATTTTTTTTTTCATAAAAACAATATTTTCCTAACCTAATTATTGATTGAAGCTATATATAAAAAATAATTGAATTTGCATTCACTTGTTTCTAGCCATTTGAAGCTTTTGCTCTAGCTGACTTAACTTCATCCTACTCTCTTCAGTTTTTGGCTAGAAACAGGTGAATGCAAATGCAGTTAACTTATATGATACGGTTAGGAGAAGAAAAGAAGGAAAATATTTAATGATTAATATTTTGTAAGTTAAAAAATGCTTTCAAGACAACCGTATCATATAAGTTAACTGTAAATAATATTTTTCTCAAATAAAATTACCTCATAGAGCCCACCAGTTCACCTCTTACACTGGTTAAGCACGTCATCCAGGCTTTTGGGTGCTTCTTCGAGAAATATCAGCTCAGGTGGGTCACATAACACTAATTTTCATCCTTCACAATGCAACAAACATGTCAATAGATTTTTGGAATTGTTGTGTTTATTCTGGTATAGCTTTTTGGACACAATTTCTATGTATATTGTGAATAACATTTTACATCAATTTCGAACAACATGCCAAACAACACTGTAATTGATGTAATAATCAAAGCCTAAACTATCGGTGAACTATCGGTGTTACTGAGAAGAGCCTCTGACAAACCAAAGTCTTAAAGGAATTAACCAAAAACTAAGAAATTCCTAATTCAGAAAAGAGAAATATTTTAGCTGTCAACTCATAATCTGACCATTCATGACAACAACAGCTACAAAAATTGAAATGTGCAAAATTCCTGTTAAATCCAATAATAACTCTCAAAACATCAAAAGTGAAACAAAATCACCAAAAATACAAACAATTTCAATCACCTCACCAGTGCATTCTGCAAAATTAGAACATGAGGGGAATATATTCTTGCCAAATCGGTCAAAATTGATAAGCAAAGGAACAATTTAAGTACAGCCTCCTAACAGCTCAATTCTTCATCTCCTTCACTTCATCTGGAATATAACAAAACATACAAAGTAATACAGTTAAAATAAAGACAATGATGAACAAAATAGATAAAAAAATCGACATGTAGCGATATTGACCGATCAGATCAAAAGTTGTTATTTAAAACATCTTTTGATAGGCAGGTAGCCAATAACATTAGAAAACTAAGAAATATTTCACAATCAAGAAAATAAGTTTGAAACATAAAGTCGTAAGTGATACATGAATTGGTAAGATCAAACTGACACACACATAATGATGCCTCAGTTCCTCCTCTTAACTTCAAATATTACAGTAAGCTAGCTAGCCATCATTTCTGGAGAAGGCAGAAAATTTAGTGATTAGTTGGTTCATTCTATCTCGTTGGAAGCTTAATTCCAGATTTAATCGACCTGAATTATACTTCTTTTCAAATTAATCCTCTAGATTAACCTAATATGAGTCCTAAATAAATAAGCTTAAAAATTCGCACTAATTGAAGTCAACTATAAATATTGACAAATTGAACTAAAATGAACTTCAATTTACCACTTTGATGTCTTAATTCGAGCAGACCTGTTGTGGGAAAAAGTTGTTAGGGAGAATGGGGGCAAGACACACAGAGGCATGAAAGAGAAGACTGATACCACATTATAGAAAGAGAGCAAGGCGCACATCAACCCAAACTAACTCTTCTTGTATCTTTTTAACCACAATGTAGAAGTAATCAATAAGCCATAAAAAACCTAATTTAATAAAATGACAAAACACTAACTAATTACTTGCTAGTAATGCAAAAACATAGTTGCACGAAAATCATTAAATTTTATTTTCAAAAGTTAAATAAGTATCTCATCAGACATGGAAGAAGGATAAAAGAAAGTACCCAAGGATTGGTTGCCGGAGCAACAATTAGTTTTGCCAAATAAACAACAGAGCCAGCAACAACTGAAGTTGAAAACTTCATACATCTAGATTCAACTCTGCTATGTATTGTACCAAGATATCAGCACCGAATTTTTCTGCGCACAATTGGAAAATTATATATTAATCAAATTGAAACAAAGTGGGGAGCATGATGTCAGTATCAGCAATTCCAACAATTTAAGGCATCATGATGCTCTATATTATAAATGAGAGATCAACCACTCAAAATCAAGTACAAATTGAAACAAAGAGGGGAGGAAAGTAGATAACCTTTGAAGTATAAATTCACAGCTAACATTGTAATAGAATTATAACTCTTTAAAGTAAAAATTCACAGCTAACACTTTTATTGAATAAGTTTAATTTACTAAGTACTCCAAACTCCGATCATCTAAATCTGAAATTATGTTTTTGAACAAAGAAGTAGTAAAGACTCCAAGCTTGGCTAAACAACCTTCAAAGACCAAATGGTTCCAACCTACTGCTTTTTGCGGTCGTCTCAGGAGTTTAATGAAAGGCAGAAGGTTTACCTCATCGCTGCTTTTCTTAAGACCCTATTATTGACCGAGAGGGAAATAGCTACACGTGCCATGAGATTGGCATACCAAAAGGGAGAGATGCTTTGCACACTGACTCAAGTAAAAGAAATAAAAGTAATGGTAAAAAACTGTTTAAAATTAGCAGCAAAATTGGGACAATGGTTGCGAAATGGGGAGAAAGAAATTACGGGTTTTGCTATTATTTGGCTCTCTGCGCCTTTCTTCATTTAGATGCTGAGTACTTTCCTTTACATGATTTTTACGGGTTTTTCTGTTATCAGTTGTCTCTGTGGTTCTGCTATTTTTGGTTGCAATCCGAAGAAAGACGTAGTCGGCGGTAAAAGAAATGGGGAGACGGTTTTTGGGTTAGTTTCAATAATGTAAGTTGACTTCAATTAGTTCCAATTCAACGATGCAAGCTGAAATGGGGAGAAAGTCAACTACAGCGATGGAGTTCTTATACTACGGCACGAACCAAAAGAAAGTTCCAATAATGTAGTATAGTCCTTTCATTTTTTCTGACAGGGAAATTATTTTATAGTTCGAGTGAAAGTTGGTAATACAAATTCACAAAGCAACAAACTGACAAAGCAACAAATCTGACACAAAGACATACCAGTAAAATGCTCCAATCGGGCAATCGGCACAGAGGCTTGCCGCGCCCTCCTCATTTTCTTCCACTCTCACCAATCGGCACAGAAAATGCTCCAATCGGAGATCAAATCAGTGCTGCAAAATTACGTCAGCTTGTATCGTTGATCGTATAGGCAGTCAGCGAGAGGCAGGGCGAGATGAGCAGCGAGGGTTAGTTTTTGGGTTTTGTCGAGAGAAGAGAGAAAGAGACGAAGAACTGGAGAAGACGGAGATGAGTGAAAGAAGCAAAGAGCTTACGGAAGAGACGCTACGTGTCAAACAGAAAGAAGCAAAGAGCTTACGTGTCAAACAGAAGAGACGCGTGAAGCAAATCCGTAAGACACGCTACGTGTCAAACAGAAGAGACACGCGTCAGCAGCAGAAAACGAACAGAAAAAAAGAAAACGCACTGTTCATTCAAAATGTTGCGCAATGATATAGTTATATTATTAGATGTGTGGATAAACCATAATTATGTTTCTAAAATAGAATACAAAATAAAACAATCAATTAACCAAACATAATATCACATAACTTTTTGGGTCCATTTCCAAAACCTCCATGCATTGAAGTTCTTCCCATCGTATAAAGCAACCATATGACAGTAAAACATGAGGCGAGTCGCAACATAACAGGAAACCTACAAGAATACTCCGAATACCTTCCTTCCAGAGAAATACCACACAGTAATATACATATTTTTATTCATTTATAATCTATAAGACAAGGATAGGATTAGTTGGAAACGTGGTCCAAGAATTAAATGATGGTCCTGAAGAAGAGAGGGTCCTGCTAGTGGTCCCCACTTGACAGATCTACTGCGCAGAGAAAGGGACCTGTCAGTATGACAGTATCTAGATTTTAAAAAGACTGCTCCGCTTCTTCATCAACAGGTCCCATTTTTATCGCTTGATCGCTTCAGAGTTGTTACTCCTCTCTCAGGGAACCAGATCTGGCGCTGCGGGGGACGGTGTAGCGTAGCATCTGAATCGTCCGATTTTCACTTATTGCATCAAAATTCGTGTCAAAGTATAAAAACTCACTAATTTTCATCGCTGGCGGTCGATCCAGACCGTTCATTTGTTGTAGCGCGGTACTGCGCTACAGCGGATTCGGGTCCCTCTCCCAGACTCCCCCAATTATGGAACCAGGACACCTCCATGCACAGAATCGTATTCTCTGTACCTATATTTTACCGATGTTCCTTGTATTCGTTAATCTGGACCGTTCGATTAGATATGGACGACTGACCATCAATTATATGATTAAGAGGAGTTTGTATTATAAAATTAAATTCGTTCAAATCTAATGCAACGATCCAAATTGAACGGATGCAGAGAGCACTCATAAAAAAATGAATGCAGAGGATATCGTTGCCCTATGCTCCCCTCTCGCGCAGGAGTTGTGGACCGTTAAATCTGTATTGAGATTTGTGTTTGCTCAACTTATAATATCCAACCTGCTGCAATTCATTGATGTCGGTCGATTCGAACCGTCCATCCATGTTGTGCAGTAGAAGAACAGTTTCCCAATACAATTATATAGTACAACAAGCAAGGTTTTGACTTTTTACCTAGAAAATGCAATCACCAAGTTGCCTGTATGGTATTGCCATGGATGTTTTGGAATGCAATTGTGACCAAAAAAAAAATAAGAACGGAATTTTGACAATTTTGCTTTTTTTTTGTGAGATTTTGTTTGAGAATCTTTAGCAATTTTTTGCAAAAGTTTTTGTGGTAAAAAAACAGTTCAATTTAATATTAGAAAAAATGATATTTTCAAGACTGTTTTTAAAAAATATTTAAAATATAGCTAGAAGCTCTAAAAATCAAGAAATTTGATTTCCTACAAGATTTTGATATGAAGAATTTATTGAGCAACTTAAATTTAAATTTTGACCACAAAAAGTTGGCTAATGTGAAACTTTTGCATTTCGACCGAAGTGCAAACGTTTTCACATTAGCCATACTCTATATACATATATATATTATGAATCATTTTATGTGTACATAGTATGAAAATATATACATCTTGATATTCATATATTTAATGAGTGACTTTTGATATTCATACAATTAATAAGAGGGCATAATTAATAATGCATTGAATATAATAATAAAGATACACAATTAATACAAATTGAACAATACGACATATAATATATGATAATTACGTGGTCGATTGCAAAAACTTCATAAAATCGTTTTCTACACAAAATAACTCGCCACACTTAATCTCTACAGAAAAAGCAATGATCAAGATTCACAATATATTTTAATCAAAGGAGAATATTAGTTACTGTTGTGTCCAACTCCTTACTTAGTGGACACGGACAGTAATTTATACTATTTTAGATATCTAAAAATGTGTCTTATATTGTCTCATTGAAAAAAAAATTATAGATCTCGACTCCTGATGAAAATACTGAATCGTCATCCAACTAGATCCTAGAAGAAGACGAAGAGAAAGAATTTAAAAATGAAGAAGACGAAGAGAAATAATTTAAAGATCTTTGAAAAAGACGAAGAGAAATAATACCGTATCGTGTTTCGTATCGTGTCTTTATCTTGTCGTGTCTCGTGTAGTGTTTGGCTACAGTAATACGGTTTTCAGAACTCTAGATTTCACTCTTTTTAAGAATTACAGTGATTTTTTTGTCGCTATATAAAAACCAAGCATCTTCTTGAACTATTAGTATAGTATGAAATGACGTTCACTATCATGTTAGGTAGAATTTACATATACGTCTGATTTTCTGTGAGAGCACCAATAATTAACCCTTATTTAAATATTGACTGATGCTTGTGTAAAACTGTAAATTAAAGTATTTAACATGTTTCGAACCGAAAGAGCAATATATTGAAACTGAAACGGCTATTTCTAAGTCTAAGTCTAAGGTGTGTTTGAATGGTTGAAAATAGTGACTATTTCAATATAGTTATTATTTTTGACAAAAATAGTGATTCAAACACAATTTTAGAAATAACAATAGTTAGAATTAATATGTTATTTTTGTTATTTTGCTAATTCAACAAAAATATTCGGTTAATGAAGTTAGTATGCACAAAATTAGTTAAATTATTATTATTATTAAAAATAGTTTATTATTAGTATTGTAATTTTTATTATTATATTATGATTATTTTTATTACTATTATTTATTAATTATTATATTGTAATTACTATTATTATTATTATTATCATCATCATAATTATCACTATTTATAATATTATGTTATACCATAACTATTATTATTTTACATTATTTTTTAGAAGGAGACCGACAATTATACTTTTTAAAAAATAACGCATATTATTATTTAATTATATTACTTACTTTATTATTTTTGTAAAATAAAAATACTTAAAAATAAAAACGATCCACTATTTTATTATTTTTACTCACTACTTCAAATTTTCAATCCAAACAACATTTTCGCTAATCTAGATAGCACAAAATTAATACTATTTTCATACTATTTAGAATAGTAAAAAATGACCACTATTTCGATCATTAATTTAGATATCAAATTTATTACAGTAATCATGACAGTATCCAAAATATCTAATATACTCCATGGATACCACACGGGTAACAGGATTCTATCATCAGGACATATTAACACTATCACTAACCATTTTAAACATAACACCGGACATTTCCATTTCACAATAAACCGGAGAGAGCATCGTCTCCTGTAAACCCATTTATACGCCTTCTCCTTTCCTCCAGCGCTTTGTTCTCTCTCGCGGTCTCGCCACACACTCGCGCACACCTTTCAAGCGACAAACAGGAAGCCGTACAAGTTTCCGCATAGACACTTGCCCGACACGAATCGTCTACGTGCCAAAAAATGGAGGATGAGATCCACCCCCTCCTTCCTAAATCCGTCTCCCCCTCCCCTACCCCCGCCACCTCCGGCGCCTCATTCACAGCGCTTCTCGGCCTTCCCCCGAGCCGAGCTGTCGAGTTGCTCCACGAGCCGACCTTCCCTTCTGATCCTGCTTTGGTCGACCGTGCCGCTCGCTTCTCCGTCTTCGCCACCGCCTCCACTGTTCCATCGCCGGAGGTCTCTCCTCATCCGCCGCCTGAAGTCAGGAAGAAGAGGAAGGATAGTGGCAGCACCAATGGCAATGGCAAGGTATTGCAATTTCTGTTGGATGTTTGAATGTGCTCTGTTCACTGACTGAAATTTCGTTCCAACTACATGCTTTTATTTTCACCTTAAAAAACAAATTGGTGAGTTTCTAAGTAGTTTTGAAAGCCTGCAGCCTCAAAACATTGTCATCATTTAAATTCAAATTTTATCCCATTTCTTTCATAGAGGAAAATTTTAATCAAGGAAGGGAGGAGTAATATATAGGTTCAGCGATTTTTGGAATTCTCAGATGTATACGTACCTAAGTACCTTGTTATGAAAATTCTATCGCCTATGTGCTCAAATACAAATTTTCCAATTATCCAAAGCTCGTTGCATGTTGCAAAATGATTAATTTGAAGGGGCCTGATCGAAAAACGTAGCAATCTACGTATCGTATAGACCAAGTCTACCGAATTATATCTTTCTTACGAACCGAGACTTGCCATTTCAGGCAAGTAGAGGTGCATGGGTCTGGTGGCTTGAGCGCGATTGCGCGAACCATTTCTTTATTCGGTAATTTAGTACCTTCAGTTGCTAATTAAATCAAACTTACTGTTTTCTAGGCGAAGGTAAAGAAGGGAAAACACTTGGAGGAGGATAAGGATACCGTCGGTGAGAATAAGCTTCCTTATGTACACGTAAGAGTTCGCCGTGGTCAGGCTACTGATAGCCACAGCCTCGCTGAGCGGGTAACCATACCGCTTCTCTTTTTTTTTCTGTGCGTTTATGTTTGTAAGTTGTGTGTAGCGGCGGGTTCTAATGGAAATTACAAGATAGTAAAATTATTTCAATATTGTACCTCTTTGCTCTTTTTGAGATAGAAGATGATTTTGTTGTTGTTTGGGAATTCTAGGCTAGAAGGGAAAAAATAAATGCTAGGATGAAGCTTCTTCAAGAGCTGGTCCCCGGCTGCAATAAGGTTTGGTTTTCTATTTTCTGAGACTTCATTTTTTATTGCTTTTTTCGTATAAAATTAAATAATCGCCATTTCGGTTAATAGATAAAGGTTCCAGTCCTAATAATGAATAATCATTTGCATACGCTTATAATTAATTTAAAATGTTCAATAAATTATCCTTTAGAATTAATAATATAGATAGGAAATAATTTATGTCGTTCAAATTTTCCTGCACTTGGACTATTTCAAAACAAAAATTGCATCAAATTAGTTGGTGTGCAAGAATTTATTATTTTTTTAGTGAAGTGCAAGAATTTATTTAGAAGCAATGGGTTGGAAAGGTAGGTATGTCTACGGTCTGGTGCACCGGATTGGAAAGTGCCAATTGTCTGTTCCAAATTTAGAATTGGGGTTTAAACAGTCAAAATTTGAAAGGAGAGCTGGGTTAAAATTTAATATGGCTTCTAAGTTCTGATCTTGATGTTATTTTGGGATTACTTGCTGGTTTACCAGATAATGGGACCTTTTGGTCTGATAAAATTTTAGGTTTTGAATCTTTCTGTGGCCTCTAGACAGTATCTTTTGATGTAGTGTCCCGCTGACAGCACGACTTCATTGGCCTTTCGTCTCATTACACTGGTTGTACTGTTATACATTGGCCGCATATAATCCGGATCTAGACAAGATAGTGGTCTCTCGAGTTATTACCACCAAATTTACGTGGGGACCAGGGATCTGAACGAAGATATATGTTAGGTATTGGGATTCATCATTCATAGTGATCTTAGAATTAGGGGTATATGGTTTTAAATAAAGATCCCATTAATTCATGAGATTTTTTTTGTGTGCATAAGTTGAACATATTATTGTTAGGCTCAACATGATCTAGCAAATTAAGTGATATTCTTCTTCTCAGAAAAGTACAGCTTCGTAATATTGTTAACATTATCACTTACCTTATGTTAACTTGTCCCCCATTTCGGAGGTCAAATTCCACTGGTCGGCGAATCCAAAGTGCAATACCTAATCTACCTAGGTTTATGTGATTACTTAATACAACTTTAATTCATCGATGTTAGTTGTGGCTTTTGCATACTCGGTTTACCTGTAATGAGTTTCATAACAGCCCTTATTTGGAAGTACTAAGTACATTTTTTCAGTTTTGTATGTATTTGAGAGAATAGATTTTTTTCTGTGTTTGTCGTGATTTGCATAATGCGCATTCAAAATAGTCATAAATTTTGATAATTTAATATGGGTGCTGAATGAACTCAAAATGTATTATGCAGATATCAGGTACCGCACTGGTGTTGGATGAAATAATCAACCATGTACAGTATCTGCAACGGCAAGTCGAGGCATGTCCCTCTCTCCATTTCTGTACTTTTTCTAAACTTTGTACAGTGTGTTTGTTTTAACTTTTAAAAAAAAAGCTGTTAATAGTTCAAACACATATTAGATTTGAACTACAATTGCTGAGTTATAATTAAAATTTTAAGGCTATGATAATATACATAAAACCTCTTTAGTCGGGTTTTGCTCAATAAATTGATATTTAGGTTTCTAACTAAAATTTTCATATCAACATCTGGTAGTAAATTAAATTTATTGTTTTTTTACAGCTTTCTTGCTATTTATTTAATATTTTTTTTTAAAAACTCAGATTTAATATTAAAAATGTCGTTTTCTGAATTGTTTTTAAAAATATTTAAAAAATAACAAGAAAATTCTAAAAATCACGATATTTGATTTTCTACAAAATTTTGATATAAAGAATTTATTTAGCTAACTTAAATCTTAATTTATTAAATAAATTTAATATACATAACTGCGAACGGAAAAAAATGTCTTATATATATTACCATAACCTCGCTCGTACATGTATATATATTCACAACGCCAAAGTTATAGTTTAAAATTAATATATCACGAAACACGTAATTTAGTGCCATCTGTTGGATGTCTTATCTTGTGATTTTTATTTTTATTTGTGCAACAAGATTATAATAGTGTGTAAATCATGCACAGTATTTATCAATGAGGCTGGCGGCAGTTAATCCAAGAATAGACTTTAGTGGACTGGACAGCTTTATATCTTCTACGACTATGGAGGTATAATTTATGCAGCATTATCAAAAGGCATCACAGGTTTCAAAGTTAAATGTTATTTTTGAACGATAGAACTAAGATTTTTGGAAAATGGTTTTGATAATAAGCTCTATAATCCATTTTAATGTCCCTTTTAGAGATGCCTCCAGTGTGACAGTGTCCTTAAACTTGAGACAATTTCAAACAAATACATTTGTCTTTTCCGAAGAGGGTATTGTCATCGTTCCAATCTGTTCTTTACTTCTTTGAATAAATGTGCTCCCATAATTTATTGAAAAAAGATATAACTCTCTGAAACTTGTCAGAAGATTTGTATATATTTTTTTTTTTGGAAAGTTAATATGGCATCCGTTTTACTCGAGGTTGATCCATTGATCCAACCGTATAAGGTGCATTAATTACTGGATATATAAAATGTGTACTTGGTCCTGTTGAGTGTTGACAAAACAATCATGGAGTCGTCTATTTCATAGGAAATCCATTTCAAATATTAACTTGAGGAGGCTATATATTTTTATTTATCTTCGCAAATGTAATACAAGAGGAGTTATTTTCACAATAATTTTTCAAAAAAATGAAGGTTAAAAGACAATTCTCTTAAACTTGTGATTTTCATATAAGATTGTTTGGTGAGTCATCATTTACGTATTGTTATTTTTGAATCATTATAATTTTATATTTTTTTATGCAAGACGAATCATAAAAAAAATTTAATTATCTAATTGATATGATATAAAAATGGCATAAATAATGACTATAGTATCATATTTCAACTTATAATATTATTTTTAAAAATTGTCAAAGTAATCCTCTCATAATAAATATTATTATCATAAAGTTCGGATTGTGACTAGCTTCCTGTGTTGTACTGGTGTGGGTGTGGGTATCATGTCGGATACAATATGAGTGCGGCGATACAACGATTTCAAATATTCTTAGAAATGATGTGGTTATATATATTAAATTTTAATTAACAAAATAATTAAAAATATTAGAATTTAATAAATAAATTAATAAAAAATTAATAGTGTGTGGATTCGAATTTTCTTCTTGCTTCATATTTCACTCATTTTTCTAGTGATATAACAAAAAATGTAAGCGATTTTACAAGATTTGATTGTCACATGAAATTTTGAAACGTATCAAGACATACTGGAAATCAAATTCGTAGGTCAAAGTGAATAAAATAATCGAATACGTCAATTTTGATACGCCACGTTACGGATATGTTGCGTGACTTATTAGATACGCTACGTCCAGCTAACATAGATAGCTTGTTACTGGTTTTGTTCAAATATATAGGGTGTATTTTATCTTCATGTAGTAATCGAATTATGTTTGAAAAGTGAAAACAAATGAAGATGGGCATAAACACCTGGCTTATTTTACTATAGAACTCGGTGAATATAACACGAGATCCTCTAGGATATTGTTCTGATGTTGACCAATAAGGTTGGGTACTTGGGTTGAGGTGTGGAATGATTACTGCCATTCTGCCAAGTTACAATGCATGGAGAGTAGTAATTGTACTGATTCAAAACTTTGCAAGGGTACTTGCAACTTGCAAGCCTCAATAAAAATTCACCGTTTCTCTGATTTCAATGCCACCTGCACAGTAATCTCTTTGTTATATTTTATTATATATTTTGATAGAAGTAGCTGTTTTCTCTTTTTATTGTTTTTTCCAAGATGTTCCGTTTCTTATAAAATATATGGACTACAGTTGTGTCTTGTAGTTACCATGCATGCATTAATTTCACACAACGGGACCACCAAGCCTAGTTTTCTACATTTAATTATTTAACTGTTTGGTCGGCCATTGTTATCCATATCTCCAGTATCCTCTCCATTCTCAAGCTCATAATATTTTCTTGAGATTCTTTTTGGTCTTGACGTTTTGAAAGAGTGAACTATAACGTAAGTAAATGGAGAGGAGACAGGCATTGTAATAATATATTAATATTTAAGACAAGAGAACAGCAAAGAGGTCAGTAGGTCACCATAATAAGGAATTTTTTTAATTTTTTAACATATAAGATGAATAATGCTCTAAAAATATTACGACGTCCAATAGCTCAAGTAATATTTCTACGTTTCTAAGCGTGCATTTCTAAAGTATAAAATTTATTCTGAAATTTTCAGAAATATACACAGAGTTGAAAAAATAAAAAAATACGAACTCAAGTGTTAATTGAGTCCTTGGGCACTCTTTGATATTTTTAGATTATCTGCGAAGTTAGTTCTTTGACCCTTATGAAAAAATTTCCCATAATAAACTACAACCCGTGGTGATCTAGTTGGTGCCTTTATTAATTCCGGGGGCCTCTCTTTCTTTGAACTAAATATAACTATATTCGAATCAATTATTTAATACTATAGTTTTTTATTCGAATTAATACTATATAAATTTGGTAGATCATGAGTACAAGAAATTATCAAGCTTTTTGCCAGAACCAGAGGCACCAGAGGCATGTTTCCCAGATGGTACGGAGTTTAGTGACATGTCTTATCTAATCACCGACCGGGCACAGTGCTCGATTTACATGTATAACATAACATATCACAAAAAGTGTATATATAAAGATCTTGAAAATCAGAAAGAGGTGATATAACAAGGTATACAAGTATCATTCCCTTCTGATTTATTTTTGACTACAACTCAAAAAAATTTATTTTTGACTGCTTGCCTCTCGAGTCTCGACACGTTATTAAAATCTAAAAGGGCCTCTCTCTGATATGTACGGTCAGTAACAGTACATGACAATTCACAAGTGGAGCAAAGCAGAGTTGGATAGCCAGATAGGCTTGTACAGTTCCATTCACTCAAAAAGAAAGAAAAAAGAAGAAATAGAAAAAAAAATATTGAATAGACTTCTTAGTCGAGTAAGGCGTTTTTGCTTTTCTACTTTGGACTATTTTTGTTTGTTAAATTATGACGTAACATTGAGTAGTCTTAAAAATTGTCTGACATGATTCCATTCTCTATCTTTTTTGTTGATCGAATGATTCCATTCTCTATTATTGTAAGAAACAAATCAGAGAAAATGTAATCGCTCTTTGTTAATGTAGTGTGGGAGCTTAACAATAGGCAACACAAAGGTGGAAGAGCTCGACCAACAACAACAGCAACCGGTGTGGTCGGAAGTCGGAGTTAGTGATGCCAACCAAATGAACAACACTAGTAGCAGCAAAAGACCACATAACCAATTGCCGCAGAATCAGTTACAGCAGTTTTGGCATGTCGATTTGTTGAATGCGCAAAACCATTTGCAATCGTCGATTTGGGCACGAGATGCTGTTACTGGCAACATGACCTCACATGTACGACGGGATGAACAGCACTCTTTAGTTGGATCAGGGCCGGTTCCACTCCTTCCTTTTGACTGCATAAATCAAGGTAAATTTTTTTTGTAAATTAAGCATATAATTTCAATGTTCGGAATGTATTTTGCATAATGCGATGTTTTAAAATGAATGTTCCATGCGCATCCTGTCAAGTTTGTTACGTAATTAATCTCCTCCGTTCAAGTTCCATCCACATTTACTTGAAATGATATCTGCCACTTCATTTTACATCAGGGATTTTAGCTTTTACCAACATTTCTGTAGTGATTTACAGCCTGAGCGCATCATTGCCATCATGGATCTGTGTCAAATTCATTATGATTTGTTCACATAATGTGACAATATTGCTTGACACTTTGACAGTAATTGCCTCACAAGGCACATTTTGGGTGAACTAACTAGTCACTCCTAGGTGCAATAGTTGGATATGTTTTCGATAAACTTTTTCTTTTTTGATGAAGGTCTCTTTATATTAGAGAGAAGGTAGATCCGACAATCAATTGTTTTTAAGGTGTTCAAATTCTTTCGCTACTGTTGACTGAAATTTGAATCTACAATCTAATCTTATCACTATAGAATTCAGTAAAAAAAATATTAGTCCTTTTTTTTCTGGTTAAAAGGGGAAGGAGACCCTCTTTGTCAAATTCTAGTTAAAAGAAAAAGTAGTCTTTCATTGCCAAAATTACTCACACTGCTAAAATTGGGGGCTAGCTGGCACTGTCTGGGGGCCCACACACAAACAAATGCAATCAATGATTCTTTCCAAGTGAAGATTTTGGGATCTTTGCTCTGCTGTTGTGCCCTTAGCTTGGGTTACCCCGTTTGCACTATTGGGTATTTGGGTTGGTCCCCAAGCTTGAAATCCTGATTTGCTGTGGCAGATACTGATGAATATATATGTGTTGCGAACACATAATATTATGCAATTATTGTGGTATTAAAAAAAAGCCTAATTTGTTGGTAAACATGGTCCCCAAAATTGTGGTACCAGCACTCATTGATGTATAGCATAGTGCTCTCATTTATGCACTGGTGCGTTGGTAGGCCTGCAAACGAAATTCGTTTCGACCGTTCGATCGTTATGTTTCGTCTCGAACGGAACAATCATGGATCGAAAGTTTTCTTTCGTTCGATTGATGAAACGATCAACGCTAAATGAATTATTCCGTCCGTTAGATGCAACAATTAACAAAATCAGACATTTGCGTGATCGTTAATTTCGTTTGAATGATTAATGGCCGGCAACATTCATTATTACAAAAATATCGCTACATAGGATCAAATTGTCTGTTCACTTTCTGAAAGGTCATTTCTTCTAAGAATTCAAATCCATTAAAAAACTTTCCTTCTTCCTACACAAACTTTGGTTTATCGCCATTAACTTCTTCCTCCTGCTCAAACCTTCTCACCAAATTGTCATTAATATGTTTGATTGATTAAGCGTTTAAATCATTAAAATCGTTTATGTAAACAAAATGATCAACGCCATATTATTTTCTGTCATTTATATAATAAAACGATTAACAAAAAAAAATAGTTAATTGTTTCTTAAACGAAATAATTAACGAAATTATTAATTTTCGTGACGGTTCTCCACGTTACACAGCCCAAATTGCGTTGGTATGCAACATACCGGGCCTGTTGCTTTAAGGCCCAGTTTGTCAAACAACAGACCGCATGATTAGACGAGAACAGGTGTCAAGCTCTGATGGGATAATAATTGAACCCATTTAGTGTTTGGGTTAGAGATTACATGGTGTTTCTTGAATCCGTGTAAATTGTCATTTCTAGTGTTGTAGTACAACTTTGTTTTAGAGTTAATCTGGAGTAATCGAGTAACATGACAAATGAAAAAAAAAACATAGTTCTAATGCAATTATTTAATTATTATATCCGAAAGAAATTGGGTATAAATAAAGTAGGCGTAATAGAGTAGATAACTTCATTGCATCACTAATCTTGTTTCTCTTCTTATGTCTGATTCTCCAAATTTGTAGTGGAACCTCCTATCCAATCCAACCAACAACTAAAGATGGAGCTCTGATTCATATAATAATAATAAAAAGGCCATGGCGTGGCATCATTCCTTCTAGACCTGTAGCAGGGCTTTTTTTATTTTTGATGTGATGTGTACATAATCATCATCATGATGTATATGTGGTATAATTTTGTCACCACTTGTTTCTGAGTAATTATTTAGGATTAGAAGGTAAAAAACCAAAGAAGGGGATTGCTTCTCTATCCTCTTTAGGGTTTGGTTAACTGCTCTCTGTGCCTATTGACTAGATATTTTTTGCTTTTATTAGACACCTTTTTTGCTTTTATTAGACACCTTTCTTTTCGGATTATTATTAATTTTGAATGGGTTTTAGTGATTTTTGTACCTTTTAAAACTTATCTATTCTAGCGAGGTCCGATGCTTATCCGGTCTCATCGGAGACCAAGTTTCATAATTGGTTTATGATGCTTGAAAACATAAAATCAATATATGCATCATATTATTTTAGTGTCCTATATGAAATAAATGTCCAAGAATATCTATGTCAAACCTTACAAAGCACATATTATGCAATTCGCAGCGGAGCGAGATGTTATCTCCTAGTGTTTAGCAAACTTTTGTACAGAATCCAATATACAAATTTGCATATTTAAATCTTATATAATTATTTATGAATTATATTTTAATTAACCTCACAAAAGTTTTAGCTAATAATAAATCCTGTCACTATGTGTTCTGTTCTCTCCGATTTCCCTACATATTTTCTTTCAATAAAGAAAGGAAAAGCTTTAGTCTTTTATTATTTATTTTACTTTGAAATTCTTCACCGTCACATATTTTCTGTAACAAAAGTTTTAGTCTTTTATTATTTATTTTACTTTGAAATTCTTCAACATGTATATATATATATAAAGAGAGAGAAGAGAATTAATTTATGTTAGTTTTTATTAAAAATCCAACCAATCTGATCCGTATATCACCGTCATAAGAAATTTTAAATAATTATCACATTAGATTAAGAAATTTTATTCTTTTTTAGTTTCTAAACTCTTACATCTCTAAAACTGTAATTAGAATTTCTTAATCGATACATAAACTAATTTTTAACTAATGATATTGTCAGGTCAAAGTTTATAAATTTTGAACTAAAGTTTCTAAATAAAAAATTCTCTTACATTTTTTAAACTGAGTTACAAACTATCATGTCAGATTAGAAACTTAGAAAATTTCAGAAATAATGATGTTCTAAAGGTTAAACTCTTTTTTCCAAATTTCAAATTTGCCTCCCAGCATTTCTTCAGTAGTTCAATTCTCTCTTTCCGTCAAATTCTTTTAAATTGACGATTTAACAATAAAATTCCGAGGCCTTTTTGTCAAATTTCAAATCTTCCTTTAAAGCTTTCAACTTAAAGTTTTTACCAACTTTCGGTTCAATTGGCTTAAATTGCCTTTCAATCTATCACCTTTGCGTCTTTGAGCGAATCACAATTCATCGACTCAAGATTTTTCATGGCGCTTACTTGTAAAAATTGAATGGCTTTCTCTACAGAGAATTTCATGACCCGCTGTATGGAAGATTTATCTATAGATGGAGACAAGAAGATTATTAAGACAATTTCTTGGAAGCGGATTCTCTGCTGCGTAATAGTAACGGACGTTCAAAATTCTCTGCGCTGTAAGTTACAGATGCACGAATTTCGATACAAATCAAATATTGAGATTTATCGTGCAGCATGCATAGTGTTTGTGCTGCACGGTAGAAGATCTCATTCCCAATTTCTTGTGTTAGTCGTGGTGTGTGTGGAATATCACATGGCACCAGCATCAAATAAAATATAATAACTTATTTTTAGCAAGATTCTTGTTTGATCGAGTAAGGTAATTTATAGTAACGTAATATATTAAGAGTAAGGCTACGGTGCTTGGTCAAGCACCGAGTCTTTCGTGCTTGAGCGTTAAATCTCACGAAGGGACCGCTAAAATTTCGATTTATCATTCTCAATAATTTCTTTATATCAAAATCTCCTCGGATACAAATTTTTTCTATTTTTGGAGTTTTTTAAGTATTTGTTTTGAATTTTTTAAAATGACATAAAAATAGTAATAAAATAAGCAATGTTTATGCATAAAAGTATGACACTTTCAAAAATCCGAAACACGTATTAAAAAAACTCCAAAAATAGTTAAGAAGCTAACGAACCTTTGTGAGATTTGACGCCCAAGCACGAGAGGCTCGGTGCTTGGCCAAGCACCGTAGCCTTACTCATATATTAATATTAACTTTCACATAAGAAAAAGATAAAAATCAACTCATCCAAACTTAAATATTTACAATGTATTCTTATTCATATTGTCACCTAACGAACCACAAGCAAGTTTAATAGTTAAGAAGCTCATAGACAAAAAGACAATTTGATATGCATATTCCATACGTAATTTTTATGCATACTAAGCAATTTGTTATTCACAATATTTTTGATTGGATCTCATGCTTTTACATAGAGAATTAACACAAAAGAGAAATCTGAGGCTAAAATCAATGATATTAGTATTGAGTGATTAGTTTGAGTACATGTTGAAGCTCTCTCTATAGTTATTCATGTCTATATACAACCAATAGGCTAGTTAATACACATTTGGATCATGGGCCACCTAAAACTAAGGCTAAAATGTAGAATTGAGTCGTATCAGTTTTAATTGTCATCTATGTTGCACGGGTGTAGGTGCGGGTATCGTATCGGATACGGTACGGGTGCGACGATACGCCATTTAAAAAAGCTCGAATACGGTGGAGTATATATAAAATAATAAAACTCACACTATATATTAAAATAAGATATTACATAAGAAATAATATTTCAATAAAATCACACATTATAATAAAATAATATATTTTATAAGAAGATATATAATAAGTAATAGTCTTGAATAAAAAAACAACTGCGTCTCAGTGGTCATGCGCCTTTGTGTAAGATGTT
This sequence comes from Eleocharis quinqueflora, assembly GCA_964058865.1. NCBI lineage: Eukaryota > Viridiplantae > Streptophyta > Magnoliopsida > Poales > Cyperaceae > Eleocharis > Eleocharis quinqueflora. The sequence goes on along the minus strand of CAXKVX010002009.1, from coordinate 105,051 downwards.
GTGTTGCCCATTGGTCTAGTGTTCAAATTTCAGCACTAGATTTAATTTTTAGTGTCATTTTAATCCTCAAGGATGGCAGACAGCTCTTCTGTGGCGATAGATACGCGAGTTAAATCCGTATCAGGGCGAATTATACCCGAATCTTGACCGAATCCATTGATAAAAAAACAATAAATAACTAGATACGCCAGCTGGAGTATCGGGTGCGAATCGCACGTGTATCGCAAGCGAATCCGTATCGGATACGTTGTGTTCTCAAAGAATCCGAGCAACATAGATTGTCATGCATATTGTATAGGGTTTCTAATGAGCCAAGCTGGCCCTCGAGCCTAGAGGGCATAAGTTCGCTCTCACAATTTCGGACCGAGCTTTTTTTCTATCTAGACTTAAAGCTCGGCTCGAGTTCGAACACTAGCAAGTTCACATAAGAAAAAGATAAAAATCAACTCATCCAAACTTAAATATTTACAATGTATTTTTATTCATATTTTTACCTAACGAACCACAAGCAAGTTTAATAGTTAGTAAGCTCATAGACAAAAAGACAATTTGATATGCATATTCGATACGTAATTTTTATGCATACTTAAGTAATTTGTTATTCACAATATTTTTGATCGGATCTCATGCTTTTGCATAGAGAATTAACACAAAAGAGAAATCTGAAGCTAAAATAAAAAAATATTAGTATTGAGTGATTAGTTTTGAGTATATGTTGAAGCTCTCTCTATAGTTATTCATGCATATATACATCTAATAGACTAGTTAATACACATTTGAGTCATGAGTCACCTAAAGCTAAGGCTCAAATGTAGAATTAGATCGTATCAGTTTAATTGTCATGCATATTGTACATGGTTTCTAATGAGCCGAGCTGGCCCTCGAGCCTAGAGGGCATAAGTTCGCTCTCACAATTTCAGATCGAGCCTTTTTCTATCTGGACTTAAAGCTCGGCTCGAGTTCGAACACACCATTATAATAGAAAAAAATAGTGGACGGTCAGCGTAAAACTCGACTCAAAGCTCGAGTCCAAATTCGAATATTCGACTCATAAGCTCTCACTTCGAAACAAATCTACCTCTGCCTCCTTTCTCTGATTCACCATCTTCTTGCACCTCGCCATTTTTCCACCTCTGCCATTGTTCTACTTCGAACCCCATCGTCCAAGTCGTCTCCTCGTTGTATGTGCACCTCTATTACGATATTTTACAATTAGTTTGCAGTTGGAATTTAACTGTCCTTGGTATTTGGCTTCGAATCTGAGCAGGGCTCTACTCGCTCAGAACAGACCGCTCGTTTGATCTGAACGCTGTGATGTGATTCAGGAGACTGATGCTTTGATATATTAAAGTCATTCGATGAGTTTTGAACGATTCAGATCGAAGCAATGAACAGATTCATTCCTTTGGTATTTATATTTACCCAAATATGTTGTAACTTTTAACCACTGATTAAATTTGTCTAAGATATCAAGACCAGATGTTTTGATGTTTATATACTAGCGGACCGATTAATATAAATAAATGAGATCAATGTCCATCATTTTTATGCAATTGTACAAGTATATGTATATAGCATTTTCAGTGTTATATTTGTAACTTTAGATAAAAAAATATATTCACACTTCATAAAATTATAAAAAAATATTTCACAGTCACTCCCATAATTGCAATCTAAAATTGTTATGATCATCGCATTTATATCAATATGTGATACTTGACAAAGTTGTGCTCGAACTTGCAGTTTTCTAATCATTGATCATGTCATTAATACTGTTGCTGACAATCACCATTTTCAATATTTATACACATTGCCTTTAAGGCCGTCAAAGGTTAGGGTAGAGTTATTTTATACTCGTATCTATTAAAATTTTCTTTATTTATATTCGTTAAATTTTTTTTATTCATATTTTATTTATATTCGTAAAAAATTTCGGATAACGAAATAAATAACGGTAGATAATGGATAAAGAAAGATAATAAAAAATTGTATAATTTTGACAAATTAGTAGTATCAAATAAATATATACTACTAAAATACAATAATAAATTACGTTCTAATTTTAATTTAGTTAATTATTTTCAAGCTATAAAATAAATTATAATACATATATTTATATAATGTACCTAATGAGTAACGGGTACGATATAACTCTTACTCGTACTTTTATCTGATAAGTCAACGAATTTTTTTTCACCATACTTATGTCCAATAAACTAAAGAAAAAATTCTTATTCATATTCATTTTAACGGATACGAATATACGATACGAAAAAAAATTCATCGACAGTCCTACCTGCCTTTTAAATGTTTTTTTTTAAACTAGCGTACCATATTTAAATCCAAATATTGCATAAATGAAAAGGATGTGAAAGAACCATGTACCCTTAATCCAATAAAGAAAACATCTAGGACCCGGTCCATTTGTTTTCAACGCTGTGCACAATTAATTAATGCATCATTGTCAGGGATACTAAGAGAAGCAGATTCTCTGCCGCGCAGTATGAATGAATGTTTCAGATTCTCTGTGTTGTAGGTTACAGACAGATCAAATTTAATTTAGGAGGTTTGATATTATAAAATTTAGTTTGTACGAATTTTCATGCAAATCAAAAATTGAAATTTACTGTGCTGAATTTGTAGTGCGCGACAGAAGATCTCATTCCGTACTAAACAAGCACGAGAAAAAGAGCAAAAGACACCATTTGTTTGCAAAGCATTACCAAGTCATTCCAAACTTGACCTTCTCACATCACTATGTCTCTCTCTTTCTCTCTTTGTTTCTCTCTCTACAGGTTATCTTACGACACGGCGCCTCTTGCTTACTCCACTTGCCTCCGAAGAACAAATGGATGTCTTTCATTTAATACTATATAAGTACACTTTACATCAATTAGTTTACGAATAATAATTGTAAACAGAGAGAAATACTTGATCTGTTCTCCATATTTGAGCTCTCCTCTCTTGATTTTAGTTAAACAGCACCACACTTCTGTTGGGAGAATTCACACCTTTTCGAAATATAGCCATCTTGTTTCTCTTCTTTCTCCATTTTAAAGCAAAATGCATGGAAAGGTTATTGTCGCCTTGGTTCTCTCTCTTATCGGGGGACTTAGCACCTCAATTGGTAAGTGTACAAAACTTGTAAAAAAGCAGTTCGATTGGGCATTTGTAGTAATATACTTCTATGGGTATTAGATGCATGATAAATTTGTTTTTTTGTTTCATAAGGTGTGTTCGTTTTGACAGAAAGGATTTGGGAACGAATTAATGACAAAAAATAACACACCTTATGAAAAAACAAAATTAGCATGCATTTACCTTATGAGTTATGAAAACGAATTAATGACTGAAAAAGGAAAATTGTCTTTTCTGCTTCTTTAGTGATAAAAATTGGAAAAGGGAAATTATGCAGATATTTATGTTGTAAGTGCTTACATTAAAACACTTTTATAGAGCAGTACATTGGAAAATTACCTTATTCTGTGAATCTGTTTTGAAGAAAACCCTTGACATACTGTTGATTTTGTATTGACAACATTGTTTTCCACTGTTTAAATTTTCTTCAGAGAAAGAACAATTACAACTTTTCAGATTTGCCAACTGAAAAGTTACAGTTTCAGTAGTTTGAATTTGGCTTATTTTGTATTCTCACAATTGTTTGATGTAGTTGATATAATAGTAATACACTTCTACGTGGTCAATTTGGTGATTAAGATAAGATCATACGGCTACTGAAGCTGTATTGTTTTACTTGTTTGGGATGTTTTTTTTGTGTTGGTACCAACACTATTATATTATACCAGTTTGTGCCTACAGGGGAAATAATTTAAATATTTTCTTTGTGCAGGTGCGTTGTAAGTGCTTACAATAAAACATGCAACAGTTTTGTCACTTTTAAAAAATACTGTTTGAAGAGTAAAGAACTAAAATTGACAATAAATGGAAAGTTTAATAATAAATGTTTGCATATAAATGGTAGAAAGAAAAATGAACATTCTTTCAATAAACACCCATGAAAATTTCATGCGTGCACCATTGATAATCTTTTGTGTGCTGCTCAGGTGCATTGCTGGTAATTTTAAATCGCACCCCTAGCCTTCACATGCTTGGCCTTCTTCAGGTGATCTTAGTATTTTCTATTTCTCTCCTTCACAATGATTTCATGTCTTAATTTGAAAATTGTGGAGTTCTTGTTTAGAACTCCAATATGCACCTAGGACCCACAAACAACTGTAATTGTCTTTGAAAACATAAAGTAGGTCATATGAAACTAAAAGCTATCTCTTTGTGGTAACTAATTGACAAACAACATCTTTCAGGGTTTCGCTGCTGGTTTTATGTTGTGCATATCCTTCCTAGACTTGGCACACAATGCTATCAATTCCATTGGCTTTCTAAAAGCCAATCTTTGGGTAATGATTACTACTTACCAAATCACAAATTAGTGTTGCTTCTTTTTTCTCGGAAAGATTGATCTATACCTCTTAAAAGCTAAACGACTAATAGCAAATCAGAAGTACTTTCATTTTGTAACTACTTATTTCACTTTATCCATTCATCATTCTTCAATTGGAAAAAAGTGGAAGGACATTTAGGAATATTAATCTTAAAAGAAGGAGACTAAATTGCTAACTATATTTACACCATTTACTAAGATATTTATGCAGTTCTTTGCAGGAGCTCTTCTCTTTTCAATCATTGTGGATATTTTCCCAGAAGTAGAGATTTCGACTAATGATGAAACTAAAAAAGAGGTCTGTCATTATGGTTCATTTTGGTCTGTATAAATTTCTATTTGAGGGAGCTCCTCTCTTTTCAATCATTGTGGATATTAGCATCAAATGAATCCACATAAGAGCAATAAGAAAAAGGACTATACACGTATGTTCAAACTGGTGACGGTCCTTTTTGCTCAAAAGGTAAAGAGTGAGGGAGAGATAGAGAGGGAAATCCAGAATTGCAGCAATGTAATTAAACTGCTTTCTAAGAGAATGCACTACTTCCCAATATTTTTGCAATATTAACTGGACGTAGCTATTCATACCTATCTCCCTCCACACAATCATTATACAATGCTAAAGTACTAAAAAGAAACAATTAATGATGCCGGCAGTACATAGATGTATTACTTAGAAGTTAGAATACACCAACTCATATTCAGTGATATGATTGTTTTACTAATTTTGTTCTTAAACTTTTTTCATGGAGGAAAAGCAGAGTGTTGTATCTGGAATAAACAAGGATTTAATGAGGAAACATTGTAGGCGAGTTGTTTTCAGCGTTTTAACATCTGCTGTTGGTACATATTATTTGGCTGTTTTAAATAACATTTTTACTTTTCCTAATGTTCCCTTTGATAGAACTATATAAACCGTCTGAACTAGATAACGAGGATATCATCCCTGTCGGCACAATGTCCTAGTTAAAGCATGATCATACACACTTCCCTGCCTATTTTTAGTTTATCCAGTCTTCCATGTTTTTATGAATAACACTCTGTATCTCCTAATGTGTATTAATGAATAATAAAGACTGTTGGGACAATTAGACTTGTAAGAACCATGAATGAGGAAAATTGTTTTTAATATCATAGTGGTCCAAAAGATATACTTTGTTCAGAAGTTGGCACTGATATTTTGTAATTTTAAGATGTATATTTGTGAAATCTGCTTTAAACAGTCGGAGGAATTAGCTTGCAGAACTTCCCAGAAGGGACTGCCTCATTTCTTGGATCTGCTAAGGTATGTGCATATTTTCTTGTACAGTAAATATATTTCTGATAAGTTTGAACAATTTATCATGGGTTGCTATACAAAATTTCCAGGGACTACATGTGGGCCTCAACTTGGCCTTCGCAATTGCGCTACATTACATACCAGAGGTTTATTTTGTATTTAGTAACCTTAAAATTTTGCTTGTCATTTAAAAACAAATCCAACTTTGTTACCACAAAGGTCACTATTAGCAATGCTTTGAATTTTATTTGGTGAGAATGTATCTTTCTTTAGGGAGTTGCTGTGGCTCTTCCTGCCTACTTTGCGACTGACAGGTAGATGTTTAATTAGATTTGTGCAAAATGAAAATAGTGGAGATAGACATTTAATAGAAGTTTTAAAGACAGAGAAAAGACCTGCCTTTTTTTCTTTTTGAGAAAAAGGTGATTATTAATTTATATGATGAATGAACAGCAAATGGGAGGCATTTAAGCTTGCGACACTCTCTGGTTTTGCTGAACCCTTGGGTGTTGTAATTGTAGGTAGGCTTTGATATTTACTTCTAATTCTTAGTACATACCTTTTTTTCTTTTTTTTATACTTTTTAAGCTATTGTTTTTTAAATAAGGCGTTTCAGTTCTTATAATTAATTTTCATAGGGCAAATACTCTAATCCTAAGAAATGAGAACAACACTAGCAAAATAACACCAAATTTTTGTATGTTATAAGAATTGTTAGTTGTGTTGGATAACAAACATGTTTTCTTGCTAATTTCTTTTCAAGATAATTGATCATTTTACTATTTTGTGGGCCAATCTCTCTGAATCTTATGAAATCACTACTGTATGCACACAAAAAATCTCTGTCAAATCTCAAATTAATTTATGATCATTTGCTGTTTGTGTGCCAGCATACTTATTTCCAAGCACTTTAGATCCTGAAATCTTTGAAGGCTTACTTGGATCAGGTTAGAAAGATATATTATCTGGAAATTAATTTAGGATTAATTTGAGTTCAAATTCGACTAAATACCAATTCCACCGTTATCTATCAAATCCACATATTTATTTAGTTGGTGGAGTGATGGCGGTTTTAACATTTCATGAGCTGCTTCCGCTTGCGTTTGACTATGCCGGCCATGGACATGCAACCAGAGCTGTCTTTACTGGCATGGCATTTATGTCTGCAAGGTTTGAATTAACATTTTAATTTCTCATTTTCTTTAGTCTTCCTGGTTCTCTTTAGAATCAAAAGAAAAAGGTCATTGCACTCTTCTTGGCACCATCACAAATTTTCTTGTATAGCATTTTCTTTCTATTTCATCTGCTTATATCTGTGTTTCTGTTGCAATACAATGGTTGCTGTGAATCTGTTGTATTTTTTATTTTTTTTCTTACTTGCATTACTATAATATCATGTTCCCTGTGCAGCTTATATTTCATTGAAATTAGCCTGCCAAAGGATATGAGAATATAATAAATGCATGTGGATGAATAATCTTCTGACTAAACAAGGCAAACACCTGAATTGAGGTTAACCATTCTGCTCCTTTTAATTAAAATCTTCTGCCAAAGGATATGAGAATATAACCATTCTGCTCTTTTTTCAAAAGAAAGTGTTAGCACAACTTATTTTACTTGGATGGGTAAATTATCTTTTCCAATTATCGATTACTCATTGATTGTTCTTTTATACAGGAAAAACTTACCTGGCTCTGCCCCCTAGCCTTCTAATTCTTCAGGCAACCATGTGGAATAAGCGATTGAAATGAGGAATCTGCATTTGCTGTTAATGCGTTATCCTCATGCGGAATAATCTCATTGATATAGGCATGAGAGAAACTAATCTCATTGATATAGGCATGAGAGAAACTAATCTCATTGATATAGGCATGAGAGAAACTATGTAATTTGTACAAAAGAAAATAAACGATGCCTGTCTGTAAACTAAATAAAAATTCTGATAAAAGAAGTGTGTAGCATTGACTTGAATGTCCTTCATGTAAATTCTATTAGACTTTTATTTATCAGAAATCCCAGCAAACATCGTTTCACAATAAGCATTTCTTAAAAATAGTGCACGATTTGTAGAGCGCAAGGAATATTGATTATCATTTCTGGTAACTTTTAAAAAACAAGGCGAGAAAGGATATTACTATTATTACTCCTTTTTCCTATTGGGAATGCAATACTTCGCGTTAGTCTTTATACAGGCAAATTGGCAAATTGAATGAACACGTTCATTTCAAGTAGTATGTATATCACTGGTTCTGTGCATGTAAAAGACAAACGCACCAAAAGAGGTTCAAATGGAGACCAAGTTGCCTGAAGCGCAAAAGTATATTAGTTAAGCTTATTTTTAACTGCTTAGATAGTTAGATACCATCTAGGAGACATTTTCAATATGATATTATTTGGGCCTTTCATGGAAGCTTTATGCGCCTATCAGTCTATCACACTTTTCCTCAAAAGTGTACATTATAGGACAGCGTTAGAGCAAAATATCTTGTTTACATCTACTGAACAGAGTTGGTTAAAAACTATATTTAGTGTTTGTTACCTTATGATTCCCTCAAGGAGAGAATTCAGAACAGTTGAACTAAAGAAAAGGCAATTCCTGCAAGTTGCAATCAATAACTATAAATTTACAAATAGGAGTTGGTCAATGAATTCATGAGCCATCACTAAATCAGAACTAAATTACAAAGAAGAACTATCAAAGCACACTACAATCAAATTTATCGCAAAACTGAAAAGGAACTCCCAACACTACACAGATCACAACCAACATCAACAGAAACCCTTATGATTTTCATACATGAGCTAATCTAATTAGATCAAAGTACAAAATATTATTGTATATCCATCTGTCCTCTTCCGAACTGTTAGACATTAAACTTCAGTTGACCACAATCAACTAAATCTGCGTCTGTATTTGAAAGAAAAAATAACTTCAGTTCTTTTGTAAAGAAATTTATGACTGTAGTACTGTACTACATGAAGCCTTTGATAAAGCTAGTATTTGTGACAACCATATCTGAGGCAAAGAGACTAACCAGTTAAGAGAAAACTATCATGACTCCGCAATAAAATGGCGGAACAGCATATCACGTACACCAGAAGTCGGTAGACTATCACACCCAAGTAGTTCCTTTAGCTTTGCATCACATACTATTGTTGCACTTGCATCATCCTGTATGAAATCAATTTAGAAGCCAGTGTGACTAAACAGTGTATCAGCATATCGCCAACTTGAAACAAAACAAACAGCCAGGCTTTACCAGTACATATAACACTTAGCAGTATGGACAAATCGGTACTCAATAGTACTGTAATACTGTATAATAAGATAAATTGTAATACAGTCACAGGTGGTTTAAGGTTCCACTAGTAGCCATGAAGTTCATGATGACAAGAAACTCCTTTCAAAGAATGAATCAAAGTGGAGTTTCATTTACTGAGCATCTGACAGCCATGTATTTGACATTTAGGGGTACCAATCCATACATACAAGCTAGCCTCATAATAGTACCTCTAGGTGGTTGGCCTTGACATAGTCTAATACATGTTTTACAGCATCATCTCGTGTCATTTCTTTATCTTCTGTACCAATGAACATGGCCAGCTCATCAGAAACAAGCACCAAATTTGAATTTGAACTTGAACTTCGATTCGATGATTCAGCATTTTCACCCTTAGCTGCATTGATCTCTGCAGCTCTGCGTTTCCTTGCTTCCATCTCAACTGCCCAACAAATCAATAATTAATTAATAGGAAAATTTTAAAGGTGTTCACCACCTAATATGCTGGGGTTACATAGTACCCTAACCCAAGACTCAGAAGGATCACCAGGAATTGCCTTTATACTGGATTGGTTATTTGGTTTCATCTCTAATCAAAATGTTTTCGGATTAAACGGTTTGGTTGTTCAGTATATCCGGTTCAGTTTAGTTTGAAAATCATGGTAGTTCTTTTTCAAAATATGATTCAGATTTGATGATAAAAAAACAAAGCAAAAAAAAACCAAATTAACCGAAATATTAGTAAATGTCATGTTAGCATTATAATATATACATATTAATAAACAATTTATCTTGTTAACATTTATATTTTAGTTATAAATAACAATTTGCATATTAATATACATATTATGATGTTAATTCGGTTTAACCCAATTAAAGCACAGTTTGTACTTTGGTAAATCGGTTGATCAAATAATTCGGTCAGTTCTGTTTATGTATATGCAAACCGAATAAAATTTTGGTTCGCAAATTAGTTTGGTTTGGACCGAACAGACCAATTGCACGCCTCTAGTCATACTAGCATAGTTAACAAATTCTTGGTGCGCACCACCTGTCTTATTAGCATAGTGTCTAACCCAAGACATGATATAATGTGGTATTAAATGATTTGTTGTTTATTTGTTTACTATACAGAGTAACTATAGTTTAGTGAATCTTAGTAAACATATTTGATACAGGATTACAATGGAACACAGAAGAAAGAGATCCATTGCTCGAATCACAACGACATTAAGTAGCACTGCAAAAAGGGAGGTCTTTTCAGTTATGTTATAAACTTCTAATAAGCTCTACGGACTACTAGGAATACAATTACATAATTTTCAAGGCTCTATCAAGAATAGTGTCATCTGTAACGAAAAAAACTTTTTACAGAGTGATTGTTTGTCAACATCTGATTGGAGTATCGAAATTTAACCAACTATGGGGAATGCTAAGAATAGAATCAGAATATGCACAATTGAGTAGGACTAAGGGCTTCTAAGAAAACTATGAGATTGTGATATATGTTATGGCAACTTTCAGTCACAAGATTTGCAACCTGCATGCAGCCGTAAGTAAACCCGGACAAATGTACTAAATACAGCAAAAGAAACTATTCTAGAGGGTGAGGGGGTTTACATGAGTCTAGAGGAATGATGTGCTTGGAGAGGAGCTTGTTCATCTTGAACATATCAGTAGAGTCAGTGTCAAAGAGAGACTTCAGCTGGTCATTACATATTATCTTCCGTTTATCATCTGGGTCCTGCAGGTTGTTCTCTCTTATGTACATCCACAGCATCTTCACTATCTGGTTTTTTATCACATATATTTGATTAGTTAATTTGAATTTAAAAACTGTACCCTGTATTCCTACAAAAAGCAAGTATAACAGTGCATATGCAACCCCCTGGAAGCATTGGAGAAACTAGCCTACATTGTCTTTCCCAATTTCCTCAAGGACACAAACTACCCTCCTTTGCTTATTTGTTTATTCAGAGACGCTCATGGAAGTGAAAAGTGGCCACTCTAACCGCCACTATCACTCCCAATATCTGCACCCCACTCTCTGACCTCCTCCTGTCCTACTATCCGTTGTACACCAGGTGTTTTCTATATTGGTTTTCCTCATCTGATATCCAGTGGCATTCCAGTAAAAACAAAATTCTCGAAAGACAACAGCCTCGAAATTTCTCATAGACTAAGTTTGTTCATTGAGGTTGGTATTTTCAAACTCAGTGTAAAAGGAAAACATGCCGCTATATTTGCGTGTGATACTTAACTTTTTAAAAAGTTTCCAATTTCAGTTTACTTTGTCAAAGTTTGGTTTCCGTCTCTCCAAAAGTAACCACCAGTATCACTCCCTATATCTGCACCCCACTCTGCGCCCTCTCCGCCCTATCTGTTGTACACCAGGAATTATCAATATTGGTTTCCATACACACAAATGGTGCCATTCCAGTAAACCCGAAATCCACAAAAAGCAGCAGCCTTGAAGTTTCTTAGTCTATGCTTGTTCATTGAGGTTGGTATTTCCGAACTTGGTGTAGAAGGGAAACAGAAATCTCTGAGCCGCTATATTTGAGTGCGATATTTCTAGTTTTTAAAACTTCTCCAATTTAAGCTTACTTTGTTAAAATTTGTTTTTCGTCTCTCCAAAAATAAGCTCTCGGAGTATTGTATGTATTAGAGGCTAAAGCTCAGTGTGAAAAGTATATGAAAAGAAAACAAACCTGAGTACGAGACATGGAAGTCTCACCAACAATCTTTTGGAGTTCGGGAGAAACACCACAGATTTTATTCAGGCCACCAGGCCCTCCTCTTTTTCGCTTAGCCACACCAGCCCCACTGTATTAATGAAAAAGTGATAAAGTGTAAAAACAAAAACTGTCTCTGATGTCTGAGATAACAATAAGTTTCATTAATTCTTGAGGCATTGACTGCACAAAAGCGCCTCAATTGAATCCACCACAGAAAATTAACTCTCAATGCAAAACCCCTTATTTAGGACTCAATTTAGCCTAAAACAAGCAATTGACATTGAAATATACAAACACTGACAAGCATTCATCATACTTGTACGCGGATTCAGGTACTTGAGAGGATATAGACGCTTCTAACTTTTGGCCAAACAGAGGTCATAAACCTTATCCAAACAATTACCTAAACAACAATAATAAATCCATTTGAAATATTTTTGGAAAAGCAAGGGAAGAACTTGAATGAACCTTAACATCTGTGGAACAGTTTCCTTGCAGACACTTCAGTAGCATTATTGGTTACAGTTTACCAATACTCAAAAGCATAACACAATTACAGGGCATAAAGACCCAAATTCATGTGATAGGTGCATAAAGTCTGTACCTTTCCTTAGAAGCATCTGTACTGTGGTACCCAGTAACCTGAACCACAGGTTGTGGAGTTACCATCACAGCTTGCTGACCAGGTACAGCCTGGTATGTGCCGAACCTGTAAGCCAGAGGAGGTGGTGGATAGAAAGCCACCGGTACCTGCCCCATCTGCTCGAATTGAACCCCCTCCCCTGCTCCTGAGCCACCCGGCACCTGCCCCACTTGCACAGTACCACCAGTAGCAGGCACTGTTGTACCAGTTGCCATATGCGCGGCCATATTGCCCCCTCCAACATTGATAAATTGTAGAGCTGGAATAGGCTGGAACAGCAGGTGAGCTGGCGGTGGGGGGTGAGGCATGGTTACCTGTACCGGCTGTTGTACCACTTGAACTTGCTGTGCTGGCGGTTGTACCAGATGTACAGCTTGCGGAGGCGGAGGTTGCTGTACCGGTGGAAGAGCTGGTGGTGGTGGGGCAGAGTTGAGAGGCGGTCGTCGTGGGCCCAGGAGAAGGTCGATCTGGTCTCGAATAAAGGAGGCCTTATACGAAAGGTCGACTCCAAGCTTGGCCTCGGCGCCTCTGAGCACGGTGGCGAAGGAGGTGTCTCCGGCTCCCGCTGATGAGGAGCCGGAGGAGAGGAGAGACTCGACGCAACTCGCGATCTGTTGGTCTGACACCATGGCGAGGGAAGAACTAAGGCGGGAGAGAGAAAATTGAAATCGCTGTGAAATTATTGGCAAAAAGAATTCCGACTCTGTCTCTATCTCTCTCTTCCTTCTCTCTATCTCTCTCTTATTTGTCTCTTTCTCTCTCTTTCGCCCCTTTCCCCTTTCTTCCTCTCTATCTCTCTCCTAATGTGTCCTTCTCTCTCTATCTCTCGCCTGGTATTGGTGTACTGACGGTTTTGCCCCTGAGGTATTAAAGTGATGTTCCGCAAGGCACAAATCACAATCTACTAATCTAGTGTTCTTCTCGTTGATATCGATGCAGTTATCTGATATCAGCCGTCAGATAATATCATACGGTTGAAATGATCTTATTCGTAGTAACGGCTCTGTACAGGATTTTGGGTTTCGTATGGGTGAATTTGTATAGGTTTCAGGTTTGGAAATTAATATTCTCGAGTATGAGCAGGTGGTATTTGTTAGAACTTAGAAGGATAATGTTTCGTAGAATTATTTGATATCAATTGATATCGATTTTATTATACATTTTTAGAAGTTATTATTGTACATTATTTGAATTATTATGTATGTTATATCATAACTATTTCAGTACAAAAAATAACATGTATAACTATTTCAATACAAAAAATAACGTGCATAATAACTCAAATAATGTGCATGATAACTCCACTAAAGATACATAATAAAATCGATACATGTATAACTATTTCGGTACAAAAAATAACATGCATAATAACTCAAATAATGTGCAGAATAACACAACTAAATGTGCATAATAAAATCGGTATCATTAGTTGGTATCAAATATGGTATCTACCTATCACAGCTCCCTTGTTAGAATGCTAAATTACATGAATGTTTATATTTGGTCTTATATACCTGCTCATGCATCAGCAGGCGGTATTTTAATGGAAATACAAGAAGAACGTTCATTGTTAGAAGTTAACTAAAAGGAATACATACTCTTACAATTATATATCAAAATAAAATTGATAATCAAATAAGTATTTGCACAACTGTTTATGGTCCTTCATCAGATATGTATTCTGATACATAATACATAGGGCAATATTTTTAAATAAACTTAATTTTTTAAGTCAAATTATAACAATGCATTGGATTAATGGGGATTTTAATATGATTAGACATAGAAATGAAAAAGATAGGAATATCATGAAATATGAATAATTTTAATAATTGAATAGATGATAATTATCTAATAGAATATAAGTGTAATAATAACAATATTACATGGGCTAGAGGTGGCACAAGTAGACAATAAACTTATTTAGATAGGTTCTTTGTTAACAATGATTAGGATGCACTATATAATAACATAAACACTTATTCTTTAGTAAAGCAATTATCTTACCATAATCCAATCTGTATGATCAATTAGCTAAGTCTGGACATTATAATTTTAAATTTGAAAAATCATGGTTACAAGTTAAAGGATTTGATTATTTAATAAAAAAAATGGTGATCTCATTGTTAGAATTAGAATTAGGACTTAAAGTGCAAGACTAAGGTCAATTCAATAGAGCAAGCAATTTCAAGAAGTAATTGAGCAAATCACAAATTGATAAAGAGCAAAGTAATAAAGAGAGAGAGAGTGAAGAGAGAGCAATCGAAAACAAGAGAACACCCTATGTAACGTGGTTCGGCCTATCAATCAACTTAGGACTACGTCCACGGGTCTCACGGAACCAAATATTCCTTCCGAGCTGATTTCACTATAAAACGAGTGTTCTTTACAAAGTGCGGAGCCGATCTTTGACTTCTTCTACACAAGCAAGTCAATCTTCGTTTCGTAGACCAATGTATGGGGCAACACCATACTACACGATAAAAAGGTCTGATTAACAACAAATCAAGGGCAAGGATGCACCACTTGACAACATAAATGTGATGCACCAAAGGCTAAAAAACTAGCTAAGGATTGTTCTCGAATAAACAATAAGAGAATAATAACTATCCTAAAGCTCTCTAGGTTAGGTAGCTGGAGGAGACTTGAATTAGGCTCTTTCATGTGCTCAATTTGATGCTTGAAAGCTTGTAGGAATGATTTTATAGTCTGCTGGTTCGTTTCTGCATCATTTATATATGTTGGGCACTTCTTGGGATCTTGAAGCCTTCAAAATCCTTCCTGGCGTTACAACATCTCCATAACGCCTTGAGCAAGGCGTTATGACGCCTTGGGCTTCTTCCAGATTTGCCCTTGTGTAGCTGTCTTGTGGGCCAATTCTTTAGGAACCCGTTATAATGCTTTGGTGACTCGTTATAATGGGTGGTGACTCGTTCTGCCGCCTTGCCAAGTGTTACAGTAACGCTGGTCTCGGGAAAATCCAAGGCTACTGCTTCTCTCTCCTCCTAAGGCGTTATGACGCCTTGAGCACTCGTTATAACGGATTGGCGACTCGTTATAACGAGTCTTGAAGCGTTATGGTAATGATGTGCTCTGTTTTGCACATTGAAGCCTTTCCTTTGATGACTTGAGCATGTCTCGACTTGTTCAGGACATGTTTGAGCATTTTTAACATTGGTATGTACTTGTTTTAACCTGCATCTTCACCAAAACTTATGTGCAAGATTAATACTTTATTTGTTTTGCGAATTGTCAAACAAGAGATGAGTTTAATCCAACAAACTCCCCCTTTTGGCAATTTGCAAAACCTATTTGAGATGTGCATATCAAATAATGTACATCTTCATTTCTCCCCTTTTTTTGCAAATAATGGCAAAAGACTCAAACAATTAAGCTCTCCCTAAATTTAAAACATGTATATTCATACAAGTCAAGCTATTTTATATTACTCCCCCTTAATGAAATTTTTTTTTCAAGTAATGCACAATTCATTAAGTTCAATAAGATTTTTCAATTGAGAATAGAGGGGTATGCAAATATCATGAGAGCAATATCATCAAGAGACAAGTGTTAGTTTGTAATAATCTAGAAGTCAATAATACGATAAATTATCATAAAGCTTTGTTCATGAATTGAGTGATTAATAAATTGTCATTTTATTGCCTTGAGTATTATTGAATTTATGAATCATTCATTTATCTGACTAGAATCAATAACTGAAATTGTGAAACTTCATAATATAAATGATATATACTCTTAAAAGTCTCTAACCAAGGTAATTAGCAGGAACACTAATTTACCGTTACAAGGTTAGAATGTGGATTATAAGATGGTTAAGTTTTACAGACCATAAACATGAGATGTCATTTTAATCACATAAATACATGTTTCAGGAACATGGTATTTCACAAACCTCGAATGAACATGGTATACGTGTCATTAAAGTTTTCGTTCAGTGTTAAGTTCATAAGTATGAGGTATTCATCTTTTCTACTAAGAGATGTGTATATGTGATTGTTATCTAACACTGTCGGTAAAACGCAGTCATAACGGTAGTTTTTCGGTATACATAGCTTAGATGAGGTAGTGATGGTTTACCAAAAGTATTGTTGTCCTTTGTATCCCTATACGAGTTACAGTATCACTGGGCCCCTTGATAGAGTAGGATTATCTGCATGCAGTATAATTACAAGAGTAATTATATTTGATAAATCTACTGAAGATCGGGAAAAGATCAAGTTTGCAAGGATGACACACACCTATCTTGAAACTGATCTGATACTGCGAGACAAAAGAATTAACACGACTAAAATAATTTACTTGATCGTGGTATTGTATAATACAACATCATCTGTGTAATTGGATGGTCATAGTGTAGATGTCAGATGCCACCTATGATTATAGAAGTTAAAATGATTTTAATTTTATTTACCAACATAACACAGATACTATTGGGTCACACCGTATAGGAACTAATCATAAAATCTTACTGATTAATTATAAATTAATTATAATTAATATTAAGATGGTTATAATTAATTATAAGTGATATAATTAAATTATATATGTCATATAAGATGACAAGCAGAAACAACGGTTGATTTATAAGCGTATTCGATGCGTTATATAAAACCATACCGAAACAAACCGATACCGAACCCTGAGAAATATAATTGTTTAGAACAACTATATATATATATTTTAGATTTTAAATATTAATTATGGTTTTGAATTTGGGATAACAATCATTATCAAATTAAAACCTTAATTAAAAATAATAATAAAACATGTTGGCATGGATGAAAAATATCAAGGAAGTTTGATATTTTTTGCGGGTGCCAACATACATAGTGGAAAAATTGTAATTATGCCAAAAATCAAGGGTATTTCTGTTGGGTTACGAACGGTTCAAACCTGTTAATTAGCTTAAGCTGCGAAAAGACCGTAAAACAAAAATTTTACTTCTAACTTAAGCCAAGGATTAAACGAGGTATGTCAGATAAACTACCAAGGGTGTCCACCTCCCATTTATTTCTGGCATCAAAACTTGATTTAACCCGTATACATATCTACTCCATAATTGATTTCCAAAACTTTAATCTACTTACAAATTAAATAGATTAATATAACATTTATATCTTGATCCAAATTCGAGTTGGATTGCAGCAGATTCGGAAGACTGAATCTGAGAAGCTCCTCTCTTCGGAGTATCAGACGTCTAATACCTCTATCGGTGATCCACTAGGATGACCAGAAAGCAGTTTATTTCTTCTGCCAGAAATACCTAAACCGCAGAATTCTGCAAAAACACTATTCATCGAGATAAGGACTAAATAAATATCTTTACGACTCGCAGTTATTCAATATGAAATACCTTTCCTTTCGCCAAAATACTATTTTTCGAATCCCGTAAATAATCGTAACCGAGAGTCCGAGATAGAGAGAAAATATATTTATCGATTCAATCTTGAGTTAACAGATATAATATGATTTTTGATGTGTTTTTCTCTCTCTCCATACCCTTCTATTTATAGGAAAATAAGGAGGTCGGCCGATTATCGAAATACTCTTGAAAAAGGCAAAAAGACCAAATTGCCCCTAAGAGGTCGGTTGGATCAAAATATCCAAAAATTATTTTTTTCAAAAAATTAATTACGACTGCATGTTTTTATTTATTTATTCATTTATTTTTAATTAAGATTTTAATTAAGGTTTTAATTTGATAATGACTTTCATCCCAAATTCAAAACCATAATTAATATTTAAAATCTAAATTAAATATATATAAATATATAATTGTTCTCAACAGTTATATTTCTCAGGGTTCGGTATCGTTTGGTTTCGGTATGATTTTATACAACGTATCGAATATTTTTATAAATTCAACCGTTGTTTTTGTTTGTCATCTTATATGACATATATAATTTAATCATATCACATATAATTAATTATAACCATATTAATATTAATTATAACCAATTGATAATTAATTATTAAGATTCTCTAATTAGCTCCTATACGGTGTGACTCAATAGGATCTGTGTTATGTTGGTAAATTGAATTAAAACCATTTAACTTATATAATCATAGAAGGCATCTGACATCTACACTATGACCATCCAATTACACAGATGATGTTGTACTACACAATATCACGATCCACTAAACATTTTAGTCGTGTTAATTTTTTTGTCTCACAGTGTCATATGAGTTTCAAGGTAGGTGTGTGTCATCCTTGCAAACTTAATCTTTTCTCAATCTTGAGCAATGCATCAAATATAATTACTCTTGTAATTATACTGCATGCAGATAATCCTACTCTATCAAGGGGCCCAGTGATACTGTAACTCGTATATAGATACGAGGGACAATAGTACTTTTGGTAAACCATCACTACCTCAGTTAAGCTATGTATACTGAAAAGCTACTGTTATGACTGTGTTTTACCGACATCGTTAGATAACAATCACACATACACATCTCTTAGTAGGAAAGATGAATACCTCATACTTTAGAACTTAACACTGAATGAAAACATTAATGACACGTACACAATTCCATTTAATGTTTCATTTGAGGTCTATCAAATACCATGTTCCTGTAACATGTATTCATGTGATTAAAACGACATCTCATATCTACGGTCTGTAAAACTTGACCATTTTTTAATCCACATTCTAACCTTGTAACGACAAGTTAGTGTTCTTGCTAATTACATTGCTTATAGACTTTTAAGAATATATATCATCTATATTATGAAGTTTCACAATTCCAGTTATTGACTCTAGTCAGATAAATGAATGATTCATAAATTTAATAATACTCAAGGTAACAAAATGACAATTTATTAATCTCTCAATTCATGAACAAAGCTTTAAGATAATTTATCGTATTATTGACTTCTAGATTATTACAAACTAACAATTTCGGTAATCAGCCAACCTGCTTAATTCTACTATAAATAGAGGGGCATGGATAAAGAGAAAAACACAAATTCATTCGAATCGTATCTGATCAGTCTGATCGAATCGATAAATATATTTTTCTCTCTATCTCGGTTACGGTTGTTTACGAGATTCAGAAAATATATATTTTTGAAAGTTGCGGTATTTCTATTTGAATAACTGCAAGTCGTAAATATATTTATTTTGTCATTTTCTCGATGAATAGTGTTTCTGCAGAATTATGCGGTTTACGGTATTTTTGGCAAAAGAAATAAATCGCTCTCTGGTCAGTCCTGGTGGATAACCTATAGAGGTATCAAACGTCTGATACTTCGAAGCGAGACGTTTCTCAGATTCGATCTTCTCGGTTTGCTGCAATCCAATTGAAATTTGGATCAAGGTATAAATATGTTATATTGATCTATTTAATTTGTAAGTAGATTAAAGTTTTAGAAATCAATTATGGAGTAGATCTGTAAAAGGATTAAATCGGGTTTTGATGCCAAAGATAAACTGGAGGTGGACACCCTCGGTTGTTTATCTGACATACCTCGTTTAATCCTTGGCTTAAGTTAGAAGTAAAATTTTTGTTTTACGATCTTTCCACAGCTTAAGCTAATTAACGGGTTTCAACCATCATGATCCAACAGTGGTATCAGAGCATCAGGCTCTCCCGCTAATTGATTTTCTAAAAGTTATAACTTATGCAAATAAGGTGCATATACCGCATACCAGTTTAATTCTTAGATTTGCAGCTTAACTCCAAAACCGATTAGAAAAGAGATTTCCTTGGTTCGGTTTTACTGACTGAGAAAGTTAAATTAGATTTAAGCTTTCTTTATGCTTTCTTTAAGTTTTCATTTTAAAATACTTTCAACTGCGTTTGAGTATATCTAAGAAGTACCTAAACTGTGATGAAGCAATAAAGTACCTAAAGTAAGAGCTGTTGATCTCCACCCGTAAGAGATAAATGTTAAGTCATGAGAGGTGTCTTAGGACTCTTTCGACTAACCTCTTTTTACGTGTCCTGATCAGCAGGCCCAAACGGGGACTTTATCACGTTACCAAATTACTCAAATGTTTTTGAAATGGCAAAATGTAACTCTTTCGCCTTTCGAAATTTTTTGGATAGGTAAAGTTAATCGAAGAATATGATGAAGCAATGAATTAACTAAAGTAAGAGCTGTTGCGCGTACGATGAGAAAGAAAGTTCTGTCTAAGAAAGATTAGATTTAAAGTGGTCCTCGGTGACCTTGATCTTTTCTGGGAACCCCTTTCCATAATACGACATCAGGCCTAAATAGAAACTTTGTCACATTACCAAATTGTTTTATGGACCGAAAAGAATATCTATTTGCAAAAACCATATAAATTGTTTATGTGCTTTTAACGGTATAAATGAGAACTGAGCATTGCTGCAAAATAAAGAATTAGAAACTGATAAATGATATACCAGATCAGGTCCCATATATATGTAAATTTAGATTTACTGATTTGATATGAAATGTATAAATTAGATCTATCACTTTCAAGGAAACGTGAAAGAACGTGATGTCAAAGATAGATTTGTGAAGGAACTCACGACAATCTTTCTGGCAGACGACTTTCACGTATCCGTAAGAATGTATTACAGTTAGTTTAAAGAACTGATTGCTTAACAAACGTAAGTTTGTGAAAGAGGTTCTGATGCCAAAGATAAATTGGAGGTGGACACCCTCGGTTGTTTATCTGATATACCTCTTTTAAAGAATGCTTACATTGTTAAGCATAAACACAAACCCACACGAATTAAGAAGTATGTCATTCATACTTTATTCTTCTCACACTATTGTTCATTGGTCAGTAAGTGTCGCATTTTATCTTTGGTGGTCAAGGGTTATGTAAGACATATCAAACCGAATAGAGTGATGTTACTTACCAATGATTTCCAAAAAAGTTTTGGGCTTGGGGTAAAGTCTTCGTTAAAAACATGTGATGTTTTAACGAAACAAAAATCACAAAGCAAGGTGTGATTAGCAAGATTGCTTACCTAAAATAATTAATGGCCGAGTTATGCGTAATAGCTAACTTGTATATTGGTAAAAATAGGGATCTTGGACCTACTGCAAAAGGGAATAGAACAAATATGCAATGGAAGTTTTATTACTTGAATAAAACATTACATGAACAAAGCTAAAATCTTTATTTTTAATGTTGTAGAAATATGACTGAAGAATCGTCCTTCTCTCTGCGTTCCCTACTCGATAAGCAAACACTAAAAGCGGATGGATCCAATTTCACTGATTAGTTTCGTGCCCTCACTATTGTATTAAGACGAGAGAAGAAAGAATATGTCCTAAACTCACTGGTTCCTGCTGAGCCTAAGGATGGCAAAGCAGATGAGGTCGCTTTGTACACCAAGCACAAGGAAGATGAGCTTGATGTACAAAGTCTCCTTGTAGGTATTATGGGTCCTGAATTGCAGCGCCGATTCATGGACACCAAGACCTATGAGATGTGTCAACAGGTCAAGAACATGTTTAAAGAGCAAGCACGTGTTGAGAAATTTAAAGTGACCAAATCCCTATTAAGTCACAAGTTGACTGAAGGCGGCTATGTCGGCACTCACATTCTCCGTATGACGAGCGATGTTGAGAAGTTGGAGAAGCTAAACGCCCCGTTGAGCAAAGAGTTTCCGACGGACGTTATCTTGCACTCACTCCCTCCTAACTTTTCGGGGTTCATCATGAACTTTCACATGCTGGGGATGGACAAGAGTCTACAAGAGCTGCAAAGGATTCTCAAGATTGCAGATGATGACATGAAGAAGAGTTCTTCTGTCCTCATGATCCGAGCTGGTGAGAGGAAGATAAAAAAGGCCCCAAAGAAAGTGGATCCTAAGTACAAGGGCAAAGGGAAACATATTGCTAAACCAAATCCTCCCAAGGTAAAGGTTTATGTTGCCTCTGACTGCTATTACTGTAAAGTAAAGAGTTATTGGAAGAGGAACTGACCAAAGTATTTGGCGGACTTGAAGTCTGGAAATGTTTCCAAACATTCATCCTCAGGTATGTTTGTTGTTTAAGTTAACATTACTATCTCTATTAATGATTGGGTATTAGATACTGGATCATGCGCTCATATATATTCGAATATGCAGGCACTAAAGAATAGAAGGAAGTTACGTAACAAGGAAGTACAACTCCAAGTTGGAAACGGAGCAAAGGTTGCAGCCATAACAGTTGGGAGTATAGAGTTGTATTTGCCTAGCGGGCTTGTCATGGAACTTGAAAATGTTTATTTTGTTCCTAGCATTTCCAAGAACGTTATTTCAGTCTCATGTTTAGAGATGAATGGGTTCTGGAAAATAAAAGTTGTTCCATAATTAAACATGCAATTAATTCTAAATGTAAAAATTAAAAAATGTTTTTGTTCGTGCCATAGATTATACTGCCAAAATCACCGATTGAAAATTTTCAAGTAGGACGAAAAATTCATCATTTCCTTTTCAATCCAAGAACTCACAAGTTTGGCCATATCTAAACTATCCTAGATTAAATTAAATTACGTTACTCCTAGATACATGTCAATACCCCGCAAACAATCTTCCAACGCTTACAATTGCAAGCCCTTGTTGTGAATCGAACAAGCGAAAGAAAAATAAAGAGAGAAAGGAGAAAGAAAGCTCACATATTATCAACGTGGAAGTGCTTGGGGTGGTGGTGCTCACTGCACCGCATCATTGGCGTCGACATCATATGTCTCGAATAGGAATAGATGGCTCATGGGTTGCCTCATCTGTCGGTCGGGTATGAGCTTAGGTGGCATTGCATCATTGTTGACGTGCCAGTCTGCCATCTGCCTGGTGAGATGATACGTGTTGTGCATCAGCTATTGAGTGTCGCCCGAGTACCAGTAGAGATCTTCAAAGCGGCTATTCTGCTCAGAGTGCATGCGGGTCACCTGAGCAGACATACTAGTGTAACACCCATCCAACTCGATGTGGCGTTGCTGTCAGGTGGCATCGAGCTCGTCGTATCGACGCTGCCAGGATGTGTCAAGGTCGATGAAGCGCTGCTCGAACCGGGCTGAGAGTCCATGATGTTTTGATTTTTCGGTGCATCCGGGTTGAGAGGTGGCTGATGCATCTGCAAGGGGGCGAGAGCGGGCTGAGGTGGAGGTGGAAAACCCTTAGCGAC
Organism: Eleocharis quinqueflora; assembly: GCA_964058865.1. Taxonomy (NCBI): domain Eukaryota; kingdom Viridiplantae; phylum Streptophyta; class Magnoliopsida; order Poales; family Cyperaceae; genus Eleocharis; species Eleocharis quinqueflora. Next base: position 81,529 of record CAXKVX010002009.1, on the reverse strand, counting down.
AAGAATCTCGTTTGGTTTTAAAAATCCACTTACAACCAACGGGTTTCTTGTCCTTAAGCAATGGAACAATATCCCACACACAATTATCATTCATTGATTTCATCTCTTCATTCATGGCATCGATCCACTTTTGAGAGTTAGGGCTTTCTATAGCTTGTTTTTTTTTATCTTTTGGGTCATTTTCAAACATGCTTATGTCAAACTCATGGTTTTTGAAGATAAGCAAATCTTTCAGTGTATCTGTTCTCTCTAGTGGATCTTCTTATTTGTACTGTTTTTCATTTTCTTGAGGAACATGTTCATGAACATCGTTACCAACTTCTAAATCTCCCACATGTGTAGGGCCATTGACATCGTTCATGACAATGTCGTTATTTGGGATAGATTCGGGGCCATTTGTGTTCACGTTATCCTGCAAAATTTGATTAGGGAGTGTAGTTTGTCTATTAACATGAGATGCATTTTCAAGATTCACTGGTATCAGAATAGGGACAAAATCCGAACGAAAGTTCGAAGTGTCATCATTATTCCTTTCTTCGTCGAAAATATCATCCATGGTCATATCTCCCCCCCCCCCCCCCAAAAAAAAAAAAAAAGAAACTCATTATCCTCGAAACATTTCGCATTTTCTGACTCGAATATTGTATGTTCTATTGGATTATAGAATTTAGTAACAACTAACAGCTCTTTCATCCAGTTTCTTTTCTGTCGATCGATAGGTCCTGGCCTCTGTTGGACATCCCCAAATCTGAATGTGATTTAGGCTAGGCTTGCGTCCAAACCAAATTTCATATGGGGTTTTGTTAGTTGCTTTAGTTGAAACTTTGTTGACTCTATGAGTTGCAGTCTTTAAGGCTTCCTCCCACACACTTTTTAGCAGAGTTGAACGAGCAATCATACTTCCCACCATGTCTTTTAGAGTGCAATTGCGCCTTTCAGCAATTTTATATTCTCTTTTATTAGTATTTATACCAATTGTATATAATAGCTAAATTCTATATTAAGATAAAATAATATTAATTTTGTAGCCAAAATTAATTGTAATTATATATATATATATATATATATATATATATCATAATTTATAATTAATCTACAGGTACTCCTAATTAAAAAAATTAAATTCTGGAAAAATGACACAATAAACATGTCAATTCAATTGTTTGTACCATTTTCCAGAGTCACTGCGGCCGCGATACAGTGCCATGTGGCCGCAATTTATCCTGTCAATTCAATTTTGTTCTCTGGATTTTCCAGAAAACTACATAAATTGTACTCTATTGCGGGCGCAATAAAACCTCTCAATTTAATTCAGCAATTTTGCCCGCAATAGAGACAATTTTCTATTGTCTTGGGGCCGTAATGGTTTGCCTTGCGGCCGCAAGACACCTGTCAGTTTAGATTTTAATTACCAAAATAGAGCACAATTTCTAAATAAGATTGTGGCCGCAATGGAGAGCTTTGCGGCCGCAAGAGAGTACAATTCAAGTCAAAATTACTCTGTTTTGGAAATAAACATTCTAGAAATATATGTTTCGAATTTATGACTTAAATTATTGCATTTCTTTCTTAAAATCAACTTTATTTGTCCAAATAATTATTATAAATATTAATAAACCCAAAATTTGAATAATATCAATTTCAATTCGCATAAAATGTGATAAATTTGACAAAAAAAAATTCAAACTTTTAGTTTAAAAATACCCAAAATAATTAATTACCAAATTCAAGAAAGCGCAAAAAAACAAAATGCAACAATTAAATTTGATATTTTCTAGTAAATCACAAAATTTCAAACATAAGCAACGGAGGTGGCTCTGATACCACTTGTTGGTTCTAATTTGGTACAATTCAATTTATGATATGAGCCAATAACCAAAAGCCCTAAATTACGACTAAAGATTGCAAGTAAAACAATTCAATTAAACACTCTGTGCTACATGTTTGAACTACAAATAAAGTGCGGAAACGGGAACTTATGATCCATCTCTCGTCCAATTTTCTTGAAGTCTTTCGAGAAGTCGGTGAAGATGTCCTTAGAAAATTGCTGGAAGATTCGCCGACAGATCCTTCCAAGCAGTTAGGGGTTGCTATATTTTCTCTAAGAGCACGAACAACTCGAGGAGTACAATCACTCAATGGAGCAGTTAATTGGAAGCTATGCACAAGCACAACACATTTGCCCTAAACAATTCTATTTCGATTACTCATAATGCTTGGAAACCCGACGCTATTTATAATGGTGTTAACGTATCTTGAAAATATACAAAATTAATTATCAAATATTCATAGAATATATGAAAATATTATATCCAGATCTTTTTAAAATTCTATTATTCACTTTTGTAAACAATTCCACAGAATTTGGTATAAAACCTAAAATATCCTATCAGAAAGATAAAAGTAAATCTAGACAGTCAAAACCTACCTTGTAATAGATCTCTTGCGACCGCAATTGACTTGGCAGAATTCTGTCAAGTCTTGCGGGCGCAATGAGAACTATTGCAGCCACAATTAATCTTTTGCAAAATCAATCCTGCCAAGTCTCTTGCGGGCGCAATGAGAACTATTGCGGCCACAATCAATCTTCTGCAAAATCAGAAGATTAACTGCCAAATCTTCAGGCAACCAAGATAGTTGCGGAATAAGCGATTGAAATAAGGAGTCTGCATTTGCGGTTATTTTTTATGCATTATCCTCATGCGGCATAATCTCATTGATATAGCATGAGAGAAACTATGTAATTTGTAAAACTAAATAAAAATTCTGATAAAAGAAGTGTGTAGTATTGATTTCAATGTCCTTCATGTAAATTCTGTTAGACTTTTATTTATCAGAAATCCAAGCAAACATCCTTTCACAATAAGCATTTCTTAAAAACTGTGCACGATTTGTAGAACGCAAGGTATATTGATTATCATTTCTGGTAACTTTGAAAAACAAGGCGAGAAAGGATATTACTATTATTCCTCCTTTTTCCTATTGGGAATGCAATACTTGGTGTTAGTCTTTATACAGGCAAATTGCATGAGCACGTTCATTTCAAGTAGTATGTATACATGATACATCTACTGAACAGAGTTGGTTAAAAACTATATTTAGTGTACCTTATGATTCCCTCAAGGAGAGAATTCATAACAGTTGAACTAAAGAAAAGGCAATTCCTGCAAGTTGCAATTAATAACTATAAATTTACAAATAGGAGTTGGTCAATAAATTCATGAGCCATCACTAAATTAGAACTAAAATACAAAGAACTATCAAAGCACACTAAATCAAATTTATCGCAGAACTAAAAAGGAACTCCCAACACTACACAGATCACAAACAACATCCAAGCAAACATCCTTGTGATTTTCATACAATGAGCTAATCTAATTAGATCAAAGTACAAAATAGTATATCCATCTGTCCTCTTCGAAACTGTTAGACACTAAACTTCAGTTGACCACAATCAACTAAATCTGCGTCTGTATTTGAAAGAAAAAATAACTTCAGTTCTTTTCTACAGAAATCTATGACTGTACTCACATGAAGTCTTTGATAAAACTAGTATTTGTGACAACCATATCTTAGGCAAAGAGACTAACCAGTTAAGAGAAAACTATCATGACTCCGCAATAAAATGGCGGAACAGCATATCACGTACACCAGAAGTCGGTAGACTATCACACCCAAGTAGTTCCTTTAGCTTTGCATCACATACTATTGTTGCACTTGCATCATCCTGTATGAAATCAATTTAGAAGCTAGTGTGACTAAACAGTGTATCAGCATATCACCAACTTTTGAAACAAAACAAACAGCCAGGCTTTACCAGTACATATAACACTTAGCAGTAAGGACCAATCGGTAATCAATAGTACTGTGATACTGTATAATAAGATAAATTGTAATACAGTCACAGGTGGTTTAAGGTTCCACTAGTAGCCATGAAGTTCATGATGACAAAAAACTCCTTTCAAAGAATGAATCAAAGTGGAGTTTCATTTACTGAGCATCTGACAGCCATGTATTTGATATTTAGGGGTACCAATCCATACATACAAGCTAGCCTCATAATAGTACCTCTAGGTGGTTGGCCTTGACATAGTCTAATACATGTTTTACAGCATCATCTCGTGTCATTTCTTTATCTTCTGTACCAATGAACATGGCCAGCTCATCAGAAACAAGCACCAAATTTGAATTTGAACTTGAATTTTGATCCGATGATTCAGCATTTTCACCCTTAGCTGCATTGATCTCTGCAGCTCTGCGTTTCCTTGCTTCCATCTCAACTGCCCAACAAATCAATAATTAATTAATAGGAAAATTTTAAAGGTGCTCACCACCTTTTATGCTGGGATTACATAGTACCCTAACCCAAGACTCAGATGGATCACCAGGAATTGCCTTTATACTGGGTCGGTTACTCGGTTATTTGGTTTCAACCATAGATATTAGTATCGTACGATTCACGAAACGAATCGTACGATACGATACGAGTCAGAGGCTCACCGATGCGAACCGTTCAGCAGTATCGGAAGCTCCTCGAATCGCTGGAATCGTAACGATTCAATGGTGCGATACGCGTATCGTATCGCATCGTACAATTCACCGATCCACTAATATCGAATAAAAAGGTGTTGCCGTCGCTCCTTCGCTCCGTGGCGTGACCTTCCTTTACATCGCTTCGACTACTATTCATCTTCTTTTGCTTCTCGCGCGAGACAGATAGAAACGGAGAGATTTAGCTGACTTCCACTGTTGTTGCTTCGCTTTCCTCCATCGCCAATATCGTCAAGCTTCTTTCTTCCATCTCCTGTCGCTAAGTTATAATTTTTATTCGATTTTCTTTTTCTTCTGCTTAGTTGTCGATTGAGGAAATATCCAGTCTGGAGTAGTGATGGACACTGAACAGTGGTGTCTCTAGGAGATGGTATTACTCTAGGCCGGACACTGTTGGGAATATATTAATCTTTTCCTCAATCAATCACTGATGTCTCTAGAAGATGGTATCAACTTCTTTTTCTAATAAAAAATATATTAATCTTGAAATTGTATAGTGTGCCTTCCGGTTTCTGACGTCCTTGCTCAAATAGGATAAAAAATTAGAATAGGCTAATGACTTCTATTCTTCTAAACTAATAGTGTCAGCTTCTGTTTATAATTATTAATTTCATAATTTATCTTTTCATTTCTAATTTAATTGCAATTAAATGGGAAGAAGAGGGATTTTGTAATACAAACTGATTACTGATTACTTGTACTGTTGTACAATAGTGAAGTTAACACTCATTACCATTAGTAAACCTATCATGAAATTATTCCAGTTTTCAGGAGTTAACACTCAAGAGTCAAGAAAATAACAAATTATTCCAGAATTTAAAAATGTTAACTTACACAGTGAAGTAGTAATTTACTTAGCTGCACACTCACAAGCTGTTGATTGTTGATAATTCATAGCAGCAACATTAGTAAAAAAGTAAAGTAGGAAACTTACATAGTGATTATTTTGATTGTTGATGATGAAGTAGTTTATTTTGTTAGTGTTTAATGGTCAAATAGCATGCGACTAATCGTTACTGCCATATAAAATGCTATAATTTGCTATTGGAACCTACTTTTAATGAAATTTTTTCGTAGCTAGTTTTATTACTTGATTTCCAGAATAATTTAACGTATCTTAACGATACGATACGATACACGATACACGATACATTTTACGATTCAACAACTATGGTTTCAACTTTAATTAAATTGTTTTCGGATTAAACGGTTCGGTTGTTCAGTTTATCCGGTTCAGTTTAGTTTGAAAATCATGGTAGTTCTTTTTCAAAATATGATTCAGTTTTGATGATAAAAAAGCAAAGCAAAAAAAAAAAAACAAATTAGCCGAAATATTAGTAAATGTCATGTTAGCATTGTAATATATACATATTAATAAGCAAATTATCTTGTTAACATTTATATATTAGTTATAAATTACAATTTTCATATTAATATACATATTATGATGTTAATTCGGTTTAACCCAATTAAACAACGGTTTGTACTTTGGTAAATAGGTTGATCAAATAATTCCGTCAGTTTTGTTTATGTATATGCAAACCGAATAAAATTTTGGTTCGCAAATTAGTTTGGTTTGGACCGAACAGACCGATTGCACGCCCCTAGTCATACTAGCATGGTTAACAATTCTTGGTGCGCACCACTTGTCTTATTAGCATAGTGTCTAACCCAAGACATGATATAATGTGGTATTAAATGATTTGTTGTTTATTTGTTTACTATACAGAGTAACTATAGTTTAGTGAATCTTAGTAAACATATTTGATACATGATTACAATGGAACACAGAAGAAAGAGATGCATTGCTCGAATCACAACGACATTAAGTAGCACTGCAAAAAGTGAGATCTTTCCAGTTATGTTATAAACTTTTAATAAGCTCTACGGACTACGAGGAATACAATTACATAATTTTCAAGGCTCTATCAAGAATATTTCTCCAAGTTCATTAAAGGACAATAAGTGTCATCTGTACCGAAAAAAGCTTTATACAGAGTGATTGTTTGTCAACATCTGATTGGGATATTGAAATTTAACCAACTATGGGGAATGCTAAGAATAGAATCAGAATATGCATAATTGAGTAGGACAAAGGGCTTCTAAGAAAACTATGAGATTGTGATATATGTTATGGCAACTTTCAGTCACATAATTTGCAACCTGCGTGCAGCCATAAGTAAACCCGGACAAATGTACCAAATACAGCAAAAGAAACTATTCTAGAGGATGAGGGGGTTTACATGAGTCTAGAGGAATGATGTGCTTGGAGAGGAGCTTGTTCATCTTGAACATATCAGTAGAGTCAGTGTCAAAGAGAGACTTCAGCTGGTCATTGCATATTATCTTCCGTTTATCATCTGGGTCCTGCAGGTTGTTCTCTCTTATGTACACCCACAACATCTTCACTATCTGGTTTTTTATCACATATCATTTGGTTAGTTAATTTGAATTTCAAAACTGTACCCTGTTCCTACAAAAAGCAAGTATAACAGTGCATATGTAACCCCCCCTGGAAGCATTGGAGAAACTAGCCTACATTGTCTTTCCCAATTTCCTCAAGGACACAAACTACCGTCCTTTGCTTATTCGCTTATTCAGAGACGCTCATGGAAGTGAAAAGCGGCCACTCTAACCACCACTATCACTCCCAATATCTGCACCCCACTCCCTGACCTCCTCCTGTCCTACTATCTGTTGTACACCAGTTTCTATATTGGTTTTCCTCATCCGATATCCTGTGCGATTCCAGTAAAAGCAGAAATTCTCGAAAGACAACAGCCTCGAAATTTCTCATATACTAAGTTTGTTCATTGAGGTTGGTATTTTCAAACTCAGTGTAAAAGGAAAACAGGTCGCTATATTTGTGTGTGATACTTCTAATTTTTAAAAAAGTTTCCAATTTCTGTTTACTTTGTCAAAGTTTGGTTTCTGTCTCTCCAAAAGTAACCACCAGTATCACTCCCTATATCTGCACCCTCTCCGTCCTATCTGTTGTACAACAGGAACTATCTATATTTGGTTTCCATATGCACATATGGTGCCATTCCAGTAAACCAGAAATCCACAAAAGGCAGCAGCCTTGAAGTTTCTTAGTCTATGCTTGTTCATTGAGGTTGGTATTTTCAAACTTGGTGTAGAATGGAAACAGAAATCTCTCAGCCGCTATATTTGAGTGCGATATTTCTAGTTTTTTTAACTTTTCCAATTTAAGCTTACTTTTTCAAAATTTGTTTTTCGTCTCTCCAAAAATAAGATCTCGGAGTATTGTGTGTATTAGAGGCTAAAACTCAGTGTGAAAAGTATATGTAAAGAAAACAAACCTGAGTGCGAGACATGGAAGTCTCACCAACAATCTTTTGGAGTTCGGGAGAAACACCACAGATTTTATTCAGGCCACCAGGCCCTCCTCTTTTTCGCTTAGCCACACCAGTCCCACTGTAATAATGAAAAAGTGATAAAGTGTAAAAACAAAAACTGTGTCTGATTGATTTCATTAATTCTTGAGGCATTGACTGCACAAAAGCACCTCAATTGAATCCACCACAGCAAAAATTAACTCTCAATGCAAAACCCCCTATTTAGGACTCAATTTAGCCTAAAACAAGCAATTGACATTGAAATATACAAACACTGAGATGACATAATTCCTACAACTGAAATTCACTCAATGTTAGTTACAGAGAGATATATTGTACCCAAATAAAACCTGCCTTGCCTTCGCACCTCTCTCACACCTGACAAGCATTCATCATACTTGTACGCGGATTCAGGTACTTGCGAGGATATGGACGCTTCTAACTTTTAGCCAACAGAGGTCATAAACCTTATCAAAACAATTACCTAAACAACAATAATAAATTCATTTGAAATATTTTTGGAGAAAGCAAGGGAAGAACTTGAATGAACCTTAACATCTGTGGAACACTTCAGTAGCAATATTGGTTACAGTTTACCAATACTCAAAAGTATAACACAATTACAGGGCATAAAGACCCAAATTCATGTGATAGGTGCATAAAGTCTGTACCCTTCCTTAGAAGCATCTGTACAGTGGGACCCAGTAACCTGAACCACAGGTTGTGGAGTTACCATCACAGCTTGCTGACCCGGTACAGCCTGGTATGTGCTGAACCTGTAAGCCAGAGGAGGTGGTGGATAGAAAGCCACCGGCACCTGCCCCATCTGCCCGAATTGAACCCCCTCCCCTGCCCCTGAGCCACCCGGCACCTGCCTCACTTGCACAGTACCACCAGTAGCAGGCACTGTTGTACCAGTTGCCATATTCGCGGCCATATTGCCCCCTCCAACATTGATAAATTGTAGAGCTGGAATAGGCTGGAACAGCAGGTGAGCTGGCGGTGGGGGGTGAGGCATGGTTACCTGTACCTGCTGCTGTACCACTTGAACTTGCTGTGCGGGCTGTTGTACCAGCTGTACAGCTTGCAGAGGCGGAGGTTGCTGTACCGGTGGAAGAGCTGGTGGTGGTGGTGGGGCAGGGTTGAGAGGCGGCCGTCGTGGGCCCAGGAGAAGGTCGATCTGGTCTCGAATAAAGGAGGCCTTATACGAAAGGTCGACTCCAAGCTTGGCCTCGGCGCCTCTGAGCACGGTGGCGAAGGAGGTGTCTCCGGCTCCGGCTGATGAGGAGCAGGAGGAGAGGAGAGACTCGACGCAACTCGCGATCTGTTGGTCTGACACCATGACGAGGGAAGAACTAAGGCGGGAGAGAGAAAATTGAAATCTCTGTGAAATTATTGGCAAAAAGAATTCCGACTCTATCTCTCTCTTCCTTCTCTCTATCTCTCTCTTATTTGTCTCTTTCTCTCTCTTTCGCCCCTTTCCCCTTTCTTCCTCTCTATCTCTCTCCTAATGTGTCCTTCTCTCTCTTCGCCTGGCGTAATTCGTAGGGTATGCTTTGGACTCTGACGGTTTTGCCCCTGAGGTATTAAAGTGAGGTTCCGCACGGCATAATCGAGTGTTCTTCTCGTTGATCTCGATGCATTTATCTGATATCATCCGTCAGATCCATATCATACGGTTTAAATGATCTTATTCGTAGGAACGGCTCTGTACAGGATTTTGGGTCTCTTATGGGTGAATTTGTATAGGTTTCAGGTTTGGAAATTAATATTCTCAAGTATCAGCAGTTGGTATTTCTTAGAATGCTTACATGAATGTTCACTATATTTGGTCTTATATACCTGCTCATGTATCAACATGTGGTACTTTAAGGGAGATACAAGAAGAAAGTCCATGGTTAGAAGTTGGCTAAAAGGAATACATACTCTTACAATTATATATCAAAATAAAATTGATAATCAAATAAGTGTTTGTACAACTGTTTATGGTCCTTCATCAGATACACATAGGGCAATAGTTTGGAATTAACTTAATTTTTTTAAGTCAAATTATAACAATGCCTTGGGTTAGAAATGGGAATTTTAATGTGATTAAACAGAGAATTGAAAGGATAGGAATATCATTTAATCAAAGAAATATGAATAATTTTAATAATTAGATAGATGATAATTATCTAATAGAATATAAGTATAATAAAAAAAATTAAATGGGCTAGAGGTGGCACAAGTAGACAGCAAGCTTGTTTAGATAGGTTCTTTGTTAACATTGATTGGGATGCACTATATAATTACATAAACACTTATGCTTAGGGCTGCTAATGGACATGTTCTAGTTCATGTCCAGCTCAACTCGTTGATGAAGAGTTGCAGTTCATGACCAAATCAAGCCCATGATTATCTACTAATATTCAGTCCATGTCCAGTTCAACTTATAACCGAATAATGTTCACTATTTGTTCATAAACTAACCATGCGGACCTAATTCTGGACATCACGGTGTACATTCCTCTTTAAATAGAAGCTATTTCATCACTGTATTGAATAACTAAGGTTTCTTTATGCGAATAACTTAGTTCTCTCTTCGTGAAAGAGAGAGTTAGAACTTGGTTGATCGATTGGGATGTTTGAACATATTTTTATTTAATCTCTCTAGTGCGTCCGGTGGACCACAACCTCAAGAACACCAACCCTTGGACTTGAGCCATCTTGCTGACTTGACCGAGGATGAATGGCCCAAAAACACCAAGCGTGATTTCGGGCTAAGACGGAACAAGCCTGGTCCGCCTACATCTTCGGGTCCCCAGCACCTCTGCTTCTTGCGGTAACAAGCCTGGTTTGCTTCACTAAACAAAAATTCTTGTTCAATGTATAACTTCAGAATTGTGTCTCTCTTACACACTGATGGAGCACGCCAATCGTAACACGATGTCGAACTCTATCTCGCTTACATACACCGATGGAGAATCGAGCCGACTATCTTGAGCTCACTTACACACACTAGTGGAACTCAAGACAACTAAACACACTCAATAAAATAGACAATTGGCTAATTGGATGATAAATAAAGCTAATCACTCAAACAAACAAACTCTTTATATTCTCTAGATTAGATTTAGCTAATTAAACTTGGGATTAGAGCAATGATTTGGCTATTAGAACTATGCTCAAAGAGCACACAAGGTTGCTGGTAAATGTATTGAATCAATGGAACAGCAGCTCCAATTGTTGGAGAAGAAGGGTTTAAACAGGATACAAATTTGGCCAAAAAGCATTTCTGCGAGGTTTAGCGTTATAACGCTATCTCAAGTACAACACATAGCGTTATAACGCTATCCAGGATGAGGACAAATAATTTGACCGTTGGATTTTAATCGTACGACTTTTATATAGTGTTATAATGCTAGATTATACATTAAAAAATACAATTGTAACGCTAGGTCACGTCAGGACAAAGAATTGCATAGATATTATTTGATAATACTTTATTGAGACCCTTTAATTGCATAGATATTATTTTATTTGTGTAACCTATAACCTTAATGAAAAATTCTTGAGTTGCATCCTTAATATCTATTTCAAAACTTAAACATAGTGCCATTATTCTTTTAAAGAATCTTTAAAGAAACAGATTTAACACTTTAAGGTGTTGAAGAAAATATTCAATATCATCAGTAAGTAGTTTCATTTTCTGTATATAAGATAACTTATTCACTTTCTAGAGTATGTAACTATTTTTAGTCATGTTTTATAGAAGAACTTGAAAAAAAATACGACTTTATAGTTGCAATTCTGTTTACTCTAGTAAATTTTGGCACTTGCATAACATTTCTTTGAGTACTTTCTCAACAAGGAAAATTATTATTAAATAACACAATAAAATATTTTATTTCAAAATACCCACCGGCATACAGCCAATATTATTGCAAGAACACAAGTTTGGGTCATATGTGTTATTTAATGTACTGCTGAGTATTTAACTGAATCATCATCTAACTACACAAGTTTTCTTATTTCAAAACACCCATGGGCTTATAGCCAATATCATCGCAACAAGCAATGCATCTATTTGGGCATATTTGGATCTGTGTGTCATTAATTGAGTCTCTTATTTGAGGTGAAATTTGTCTATTGATAAAAGATTTATTTTTCGATATACAACCTTGATCATATCATTGCATGCCGACTAAGGCCTCTGTGTTACATGAGCCAATAAACTATGATTTTACACATTTCCAACTTCCTTAAAAGCGTAGCAGATATTTGGTATTTTGCTCCTGTCTCTTTAAATACGTTAAAAATTTAAAAAGTAACGTTGCGCGCCATTTGTAAGTTTTTAATCTATCTAACGCTGCATACCATTAAAAAAAGAATGAGTATCCATATGTTAAACTCCGCCTATGTTTTACATAGCTGGTCCCAAGCCCGGGAAGGACGAGGGTTGTGATAGGCTTGGCGAGCCAACTTAAAAATTTAGCCAAACTTATGGGAATGAAACCCAATACAAGAATTCTCTTTAAAAGCATTTTTAAGAGTATGCCGCATTTCATATGCTAGGTTAGAATCAACGATTTTTTTCTATGGATTCATCTACAAAATTCACAATGAAATAAGAGGCATAGCTATTATCTAGAGTCCTAAAGGGTGAATTCTTGGTAGCATAGAAGATTTTTTTGTCAAGTGTGTATAAGAGATCAGTTCCACTAAGATATTTTCTCATTGCCTTTTTCCAAAACTCAAAGTTCCCATTCCATAAGAGTTTAGGAGGTTCGACCATACTCAAGTCAAGACTCATGTTGATTGAATTGGCTAGGTATGAACCTGTGGGCTCTGATACCAATTGTTAGGAATTTTGGGGCTTAAAGTGCAAGACTAAGGTCAAATTACAAGGAGAAAGCGTTTTCAATCAACAATTTTAAATTAAAGCTTTTAGACATTAATCACCTAGCCAAGAGTTAAAGCAAGCAAGTTCTAGAAGTAATAGAGCAATTAACAAATCAACAAAGAGCAAAATAAAAAAGAGAGAGAATAAAGAGAGCAAGAGAAATCAAGAGAAAAAAAGAACACGCGATGTAACGTGGTTCGGCCTATCAATCAACTAGGCCTACGTCCACGGGTCTCCCGAAACCAAATCTTCCTTTCGGGCTGATTTCACAATCAAACAAGTGTTCTTTATAATTTCGAAACCAAACTTTTATTTCTTCTAAACAAGCAAATCAATTTTCGACTCCGAGACCAATGTATGGGGCAACATCACTCTACACGATTAATGGTACGATTGACAAAATAATCTAGGACATGAGATGCACCACTTGACAACACAAATGCGATGCACCAAAGGCTAGAATCTAGCTAAATGAAAGTTCTCAAATTGATAATTAGACTATGGGTGATATCCTAATGCTCTTAGATTTAGGTAGCTGAAAGAGAAGGCTATTTGACTCTTTACTGTGCACAATTTGAGGCTTGGAAGCTTGTGGGGGTGTTTGATACCCTGCTGATTTATCTATGCATCATATATATAGGCTGGGCACTTCTTGGAATCTTGATCCCTTCAAAATCAACTATAGCGTGACATGATATATGTGACGCATTGCCAGACCCGTTATAAGGGGTTGCAGTTCTTCCATATTTGCCCTTATGTGCATCTGTAGCTATCCTGTGGGTCAATTTGAGCAGGAATCTGTTATAACGGGTTGGAAGGCGTTGTGACGCCTTAGGGAAGCGTTACAGTAACATTGCTCTCTGTCAAATGCATACTTATTCCTTGCCTCTCTCCTTCTGACCCGTTGTGACGAGTTGGGCATCCGTTATGACGGGTTGCTGACCCGTTGTGATGGGTTCTGAAGCGTTATGGTAACGTTGTGCTCTATGGAGCACTGTAAAGCCATCCCTTGATGTCTTGAGCATGTCTGACTTGTGTTGAGCATGTTCGAGCATTATTTGAGCATGTGTAACATCAGTTTATACCTATTTTAACCTGCAACTTTACCAAAACTCATGTGCAAAGTTAGTATTTATTTGTTTTGCAAATTGTCAAACAAGAGATGAGTTTAATCCAACAGTAGACGTAGACGCCATCAAAGTCAAAAGTGAGGATTGCTTTCAGTTCTTTCAAAGCAATAATGCAATAATGCCAAAATGAAGAATAACTTACCAATTTTCGTGCTATGGAAGCTATAACACAGCCCAGAGTGCGTTAACATGATAGAACTTGAATTAACTCAAGATCTTCTAGAGAAGCTCTAATTTGAAAATTAAAATATCTCGGTCCATTGCTATGATCTTCCGGAGAGAGCCACAACCACTGTTGATCACCGGAAGCCTTTAGTTTCCGAGTAATTCCTCTCAAATCCGATGGAGAGAGCGAGAGAGGCGACAACGATAATGTCTTCTACACAACTAAATATCCGAATTACAAGTTCTATACCGAAATTTCTTTGTACTGTATAACTTAATTTCTTTGTGTTTCTCTCTTATTCGTCTGTTACCCAACGAGAGAGAGAGAGCAAGTTTTACAGAAACATGAAACCCTTTTATATAAATTATTTAAAATGATGCATAGGCGCTTGTACATCTCACATCTCCCTATGGCACATACATGAATGTACAAATGAATTAAAATTGTATAGTGCTTCTGTATCAAAATAGATGTACATTGAATATAATGGTGTTTCATCCGTACATCATCAAATGATTCGCACCTTTATAAATAATTAAATAATTAATTTAATTAATTAATTATTTTCTTAATGGATTCATTTTCTAATTGGATCTTTAATGGATCTAAAATTAGAACTTGCCTATATCGGATATTCCCTTATTTGCAGAATATTGTCGTATTAAATTGTGTTCTCGAGGGACCAATAGTATAATTGTATTATTCGGATAACTTTATATAATTTAGATCATTACTAAATCATAAAGTTGTTAATGCGCATTCTACACATTAAAGGCCTCACTTCTCATGACACATATTGAATTCGTAAATAATACTTAATTTGATCACTTCGTAACGGATCTAATTTTATAATTGACAGTCTATTAATCAATATATATTTATATCACATATAAGTCCATATATTATTGTAATTAATTAAATTAATTTCAACACAACATCCATATTTTGAAGACTCACCGTTGAAGCAACTGATTTCTGATTTCACAACAAAAATTGATAAAGAGAACATTTGTAAATGGTTCACAATCCTCGACATCCATGGGCTCGCACCTGCAAAAACAATGGCATTATTCCTTCTGCTTCAAAGAATAACACAAAACTCAGATAAAGCACATTAAAAAAAGACTAATGAAAAATGGAATATAGTACTATTATGTAAAGAAGAACTCTTCTACCACAGGGGCGGAGCTACATGAGGGCAGGGAGAGGCAGCCGTCTCATCTTGAAATTTTTTTTGCAATATAAACTTGTGTATTTATACGATTTGTTAAAATTTTTTAGCCCCCCTTCGCATTCTAACGAAGGAACATTTCTCACAATGAAATACATGCATAAATGAGGAGAAACAACACAATATATTGAAAATCCCTGATCAAATGGATTACCACTATTCCTAGATCATTAATTTGTCTCAAATTTTGTCTAAAATACTATCAAGTCAATATCTGTGCAGTAACAATAGTGTAAGTTACTACTGCTTATTAGAGGAAATCATCTAACATGTGATGTACTGTTGAGGTCTCGAGTTGGTCTCGGCAGACCACAACAGTCGACTGGATCGTTAAAAATAATATCAAGTAAAAGAGAGCCAAGATAGTTAAAAATATTTTTTTAATTATATATATTTATGCATAATCAAAATTATAATTCATATAATTTGTAAAAATTTGTATAAAGAAATTGACAAATTAAATTACGTGTAGATTAACTATAGACTTTTTTAACCCGACGCAATCGAATTGAATTGAAATTTTGATGAAAGTTTGTTGACCATTCATTAAAGGATCTGATTTATAAATTCACATCCGATGAGATACCTCGTAAGATGAAGTATTCATCTAATGATCAACATAATATCATGATTTATGTGTGCAGATTTTGAAATTGTGTGGACTATTGGATGACCTTACGGGTCCCATCGGATACAAATTCTTGATTTATCAAAGCAAAGTTCCGAATCCGAATTTTCTATAATGAATATAACTTTTATATTAGAGTTAATATATCATCCCCCACTTCCTGTCCCTCTCTCGCGTCTCCCGCTACGCGACAAAACAATTACGTGATACAGTATAAAGACTTGTAACATTTAATATAAAGACTTCCATATTAAAATGGAGACCGCCAAATAAAGTATTATGTGTTACATTCCCTGAAAAATGAAGACTGCCAAAAGTATAAATACTTCAAATGTTAATTATAAAGACTTTAATGATACAGTATTCATTGCAGTATATAATTAACAAGAAAATTACAAATAAATACTACATGTCTTGAGAAATGAAAACTTGACATTCAGTATTTATTATATTGGATTCAATCCAATAATATAAAGACTACTACATTTGAGTATAAAGATTTACATTCAGTATACAAAAACTACTACATTTGTCGTATATGAAAGACGTGTAAGAGAGACTTGTAAAGAGGACAGTTAGTCGCTTCCTTATTTGCTACAATAAATCAATACAAAATATACATCGTGATTCAAACCGCTGTGTGAAACATAAGAATGTTGTCCATAGTTAAATCAACGATCCAGAACGATCGCGTCAAAATATACAAAATAGAAAATAAAAAAGTAATATACGGATTCCCAAAGTCCATCCATCGAAGGGCCTGATTTATTTATCATACAAAAGTCCAGTTTGTTTCTTCGCAATTCGCATTCTCGACCAGATCTCTCTTTTTCTCTCCTCGAACTTGACTAAGCAAAAATGGCGGATGATCTGGTTTTGGACACGGCGATCAGGAATTGGGTCTTGGTACCTCTCTCTGTTGTGATGGTTCTCATAGGGGTGCTACGCTATTTCGTCTCCAAGCTAATCCGATCGTCACAGAATCCAGACGCAAAGGCGATAAAAGAAGGGTATTTGTGTTTACTTTTGCGCGAATTTCTATCCTTTTTCTTTATTTCTGAAACTATGTTGTTTCCCGAGCGGCTTGATTTGATCCATTATTGTTTAGCTGTTCAATTTTGGTTTTAATTGAGAACTCCGTTGCCGAGCTTAGACCTTTTGGTTAGGAAGAATTTTTTATTTCATTTTAGTAATTCTAGGCGATAGTTAGATCCTCTCATCTTGATTTTCCTGTAGTATAAATTATTGCGGGAGTTACAAAACACTTAGCTTTGTTACTCTTTAAGTTAATTCTAACAGCAAGCTGGGCAATAGTTCATGTATCCAAGTCTCGAGTCTGACTTGGTAGAAAAACTACCTTGAGTTGATAATATTAGAATAAATTGCCATTTTGAAGTACAAGATATTTAAATAAGAACATTTATCTAATGCGTTGGTAATTTCTTTAACTGTTTATGTAGGCAAGCAGTAATAAGAGCAAGAAATTTGAGGTCTGGGTCCCATTTAATCCCATCAAGGGCATTTCGATCTAGGCGGATTTACTTCACCAATGAGGTAACTTGAGTTTTAGCATCAGATTACAGTACAGTACTGGGTTTTTGCTCAGTGGCTCCGGTTGCGTTCTGGTTTCAGTGTCCTTCTGAGTTCAATGTTTTTTATTATGAACTTCTGCTATTGGATTTCTGCCTATAGATCTGGTTTCAGCCAATTATCATTTGAGGCCTGTTGCTTTGAATTTTGACCAACAATTGATGCCTATAGATCCTACTGGTATTGAGTATTGACTAGTGCATTAGATACAATGTCTGAATTATACAGGTTTTTATAAAATTGATTAAACATCCAAGGGGTATGATATGATGTTGCATACCTAAAGATAAGCTCTAAAATTTAATTTACATAAGGCTATTGCATATAACTCACCCATTCCACCAAAAAAGCTGTTATAGCAATCATAATTGAGAGAGAGAGAGAGAGAGCACAAGTGACAGGCCTGCTGATCTTTACTAAAGAAAGCATGAGAAAGAGAAAGAGAGTGATCTGGTCAACGCAAGTTGTAACTGTTGTTGAATCTATTTCACAGACTTCAATTTCAAGTTGTAGAATTAGAGCAGAAATAAAAGGCATGGCAATAAGTTTTATAACTGTCTGCATTACATGTGGTTTCTGTTCATAAAGAGAGAGTTTCTGGTTTAATAGGAAAATGGACTGCTTTATGTACCTAAAGAAGAGGCACAGAAGGCACAAGCACAGATGTTTCAGGACCCAAACATGGCCATGGATATGATGAAAAAAAATCTTTCCATGATTATACCTCAGGTAAGGTCAATTATAAATTTTAAATTCTTACCCAGATGAAACCACAAAATATCACCCATACCTCTACATAATTTGTTGCATACGCTTAACCCTGCTGACACTTTCAATATGCTGATACTTGCATTTACCATGAAAGAAGTTCATGCTTCTAATTAGAATTGTAGTTCTTCTTTTATATGCTGTGGTTGATAATTCTTGTTTACTTGGTGCTTATTATGCAATTTTCACAATCTGTAGGTTTTTGCATAAATTTTGCATAAATCTTATATACACTCATATTTAGCATTTGACCTTGTTTTCAGACTCTTACATTTGCATGGGTGAACTTCTTCTTTTCTGGTTTTGTAGCAGGTACGTCCATCCGTTGTTTTTGTTTTATAATTTCCTTCCAAATAAAAAAAAAGTTTGGCATAAGTGTTACTCCTTATTCCCAATCATAAGATGAACTTCTGGTTTATTTCATGGCATTCCATTTTTCAATTGCTTTATGTTGCAATAAGATTTTCTGGGGAAGAATGTGTCCTATTCCTTCCTCGTCTAATATAAAAGGCTAAATATGACAGAATGAGATTCATATTCAATTCAATTGCCATTAGAAGTCTTTGTTGGGAAGTGCCCTGTTTTGGAAGTATCTTTTGGCAGAATAGGATTTGATATATCTTGAGAAATATGTTTTTTATTCCTGATTTAGTACCAATATTTGCTAAAATAAAGCGAAGCCTGTTATTTATTAGTGTAGCCTACCATATTCTTTAGAAAGATGAAACTAAAATAATTAGTTTCCATTATGGTGGGTTGTTATTGTCACTTTTGCATTCATGTGTATTGACATACTTTTCTTTGTGAATTACTTAATATCTCAGCAAAGATACCTTTTCCATTAACTCCCCGGTTCCGTGCCATGCTGCAAAATGGCATTGACTTGAGTACTGTTGATGTCAGCTACGTCAGCAGCCGCTCTTGGTAATTTTTATTTTTTTCTTTTACTTTAAGTTTAGTTGAAAATTCACATGTCCCCATGAAAACTTATGGGAAGTTCTACTTATGATGGAAGTTTGACAATTTAGTTCTAAAGGAAGTTTTCTGCAGCTCCTCTATAGCCTCAAATTACATTTCATCAAAATGCCCAAAATTGTCTGTTTCTTGGGTTCAATGAAACAATGCTGAAGGTGATGTAATTTGAGCCTTTTTCTTTGGTGAAGGGTACTCACAATATTCTTTTCTTGATAAGCAAAATATTCCCCTTATCTGTCTGTATGATTAGTGTTTTTTTGCGAGGTTTAGGATTAATTTGATTGTTTACCTCTTTTGCACCGATTTAGGTACTTCTTGAATCTCTTTGGATTGAGGGGCTTTTTTAGTCTCATTCTTGGGGAAGAAAATGGTAAGTTGGTTTACATTTATGTTTTATTTTGTTAATACCCATCTTTTTGGTTGTTACAATAATTATGTACCGACTTTAACGTTTTCTTTTACCTCTATTCAGCAACTGATGATGCACAAAGGATGATGCAAATGAGTGGTGGTGGATTTGGCATGGACCCATCAAAGGTACCAAAATGATCTGAATTGATTTTTATGATGTGTGTGCATGAATCAATGACTGCACTGATTGATTCTCACTTGTTTACCCCTGAACCTCGAATTGGCTAAAAGAATTCAATACTTTTTTTCAAATTAAAGGCTATCTTTATATTAGAGTATAAAGAGGCCGAGCTCAATACCCAGTTCTTTTTCGGTGCCAAAGTGCCCTCCCAGTATCCGTTGGGGCTTGAACCCGCGACCTTATCAGTACACGACAGTGTCAATGACCATCCATGCTGAACATCACGTTTAAAAAATAATTCAATACTTAGTATGTAATAATATAGATATTAATATGTAAAATGTTTGTTTTGTATTTCAGAGCTTAGGGGCGGAGAAGGATAGTTTGGACATTATACAACATGAGTGGGCTCTACCCAAGATGGAGCACCATGCTCAGGACGTATTGAGGAGTCTTGCCAAAAAATTATAGGAAATTAATTACCACTTGATTCTCTGAACCAATGATAATTTGCCGAGAAGCTATTTATTAGCTGCTCGTACTGGCAAGTTGGGCAAATGAAACCAATTTGGTACTTTAGGCCAGCTTTAATGTATTTTTTTCATTTTGTTGCTCTTCTCCTTTTATGTAACATCTGTTATTTTTCCATGTAGATTTTGGCATGTATTTCATCAAGCTTCTATTAGAGGCAAAAAAAAATTAAATGTAGTTTTATTAGGAATTCTATTTTCTTCATTTTCTTTTGAAGATAGTGATTGCTTGCTAATGCTATACAATGAAACTCTTGAAGTCTCTTCCTAGCAGTACCATGTCTCATATCTTTTTCCATAGCAGTTTCTACCTGGCATCAGGTTTGCACTTTCTACCATACCTATTTGGTCCAGAGAGCTTATAAATTGATGTATGAAATATGAATTGAACATTTTGGTGGTGGGTTTATGTATTTGTATTGTAGTTCTGAAATTTTCCTGATTTAGACATACACATTGGTAATTGCGTTGAAGCCTTGAAGGTACTTTGTGATGTGGGATATGGATTCTCACTAACTTAAATTTCTTTTCTTGAAAATTATATTGCAAATAGTTGCATAATGTGCATGTCATCAAAGCTAAATCGTTTGGTAATATTTTTCTGCAGTAATTTTAGCTGACAATAATCTACAAAATACAAAGAAAATGCCAGAGTGCCAGACATTGTTGGCAGCAATCAATTGTCCTTTTTCTTTTTATTTGTCCATGTGAATATCACAAAATTCTGTAGCAAATATTACTAATCGACTCGATGTGCAACATTTGGGATACTAAATGGGAAAGTTGTTAAAATTATTTTGAGATCGTCTTACTAATACAATTAGGATACTAAATGGGAGAATTCATAACATTCTTTAGAGGCCATCTTACTAATACAATTGGGATGCTAAATTGAGATTTTATACGACCTTTTTTTTGTGATTACCAATCACATGCACACAGTTGCTAAATTTTAAAAGGTCGTAAAAATTTGCAATTGTGAAAAATCTATCATTACACGCAGCTTGGGTACGCATTTTTTTTTTATTGTCTGTAGGCTTACAACACATACATTCACAAATAAAGCAGAAAATAAATTTGAAAATTCTTCCTAAAAGTAGCTCCTAGCGGAATTTGAATTTCAGATCTCTCCATAAAAGTCTTATGCCTCATTACTACACTAGATAGGATTTGGCAGCTTGAGTACGCATTTGAATGAAATGAAATCAGACTTCGAGTAACACAGATTTGACATGTATATTGGATCACACGATGTGTAAAATATGCATATTATGTCAAGCGGATATGTTAAAATATTAATTATAAAAAACGGCTAGTATATGCTGATTTTGGAGCTTTGGTATTAAAAAAAAGGCAAAGTTAAAATCCTTATAAGTCATTAACCATCAATATTGGTGATCTACTTGGTCATCTACATATGGTGATCTTAATTTGTGTCAAAATTGTTGATTTTTCTTATCTTTTTTAATGTTCTTAATTTCTATGTATGACATGAACCTCAAGTCAAATGATATTTTTTTTTCTCAACCCTCAACCTTCAACAAAAAGGCAAATGTGAATAAAGTTCCAATTATGTAATTTTTTGAGTCGGGTGTCTTTCTGGTCAGTAGCGGAGCCACATGCTCTCAGAGAGATGCATCTGAACTTTTCAGATTTTTTTTTCAAACATGATCATATTTACGACGTTTTTTTCCAGATCATGTATTAAATTTTTTGAACAAATATTATATAAGATAATTTTTTTAGACATAAATATCATTTCGAACTCTCCCGATAAAATACAGTAAATCTTTGAACTCTCCGACAAAATCTTACTGCTTCTGGCACTTCTCTTTCTCTACTGCTACGGTGCTACCGCCGTAAATTTATTTAACTAAAGATAAATATTAAAGTGAAATTAAAGAAAAAAATACTATACTTCACAAAGGGTTGAGAGTGGGTACACCCATGAGTGCACCATTTGATTGTGCACTCATAGTTTGGACCATTGGATCAGTGGACTACACTTTCTTTCTTAATAGTTTAATAATTTATTATTTTTCTCTCTCTAACTAATTTAAGAAGAGAGAGAGTGTAATTCATTGATTTAATGGTTCAAATCATGAGTGCACAATCAAATAGTGCACTCATGGATGTACCTACTGCCAACCCCTTCACAAAACCCTAGTAACTGAGAAGAAAAAACCCCCATTACTCCATTAGGCCATTGGAAGTCTCTACACGCAACCCACCTCACATCCCTGGGGAAACGAAACGAGAGAACAAAACCAAAATGGGTTCTTTGTCAACTTATGCTTCTACTCTTCGCCTGTCGACGCATTTACCAACCATCTCTCCTTACGGCGGTACCCCTCGCCGGCGATGGTGGCGAGGAGGTCGCTCTTCAGTCAGCTGTGTCTACTCTTCCTCTCCATTGGTTGCGCCAATAGAGACTGCCAGGATAAAAGTGATAGGAGTTGGTGGCGGTGGCAACAATGCTGTGAATCGTATGATTGGTAGCGGTCTCCAGGTTCTCTCTCTCTTTCACTGGAAGGGATTTTGACTGACTTGCTACCAAGTACATTTCAATGGTTGTGTTGTTTTGATTTGGAAGTATTTGAAGCTAGCAAGAATAGTTAATTTCCATATTAGGTAACAGAATTCTGGAATGGTAGGTTTAGTATTTTAGAATATTATTCATGTTTGAGATTTTGCATACAAGTGCTCACTTTAATATTGCTCCTACCAATTTGAAGTTACCTAGTTGTCATTATTGAATGTAATTCGTAGTGTTAGAAGTAACATACTAATTAGGCAGAGATCATCGTGCAACTACTAACCTTGCTGAAATTGTAGGGAGTAGAGTTTTATGCAGTCAACACAGATTCGCAAGCACTGGTGAACTCTCTGGCAAAGCACCCTCTCCAAATAGGCGAGCAGTTGACTCGTGGCCTAGGTATTTATCTTCATTTATGCTTAGTTGTTTTATAGCAAAATCTTTTTATATTCAAATTTCTTTTGAATTTAAGATTTTATCAGTTCTGGTGAATAATACTCGACTATCAGATTTTGTTTGCTGCTTATTCTTTTTAGTTTCTGTTGGTTTATTTTTTTCATTTATGCAGGAGTTAGGGTATCTTGAGTAAAGAGGGACATATTTTAATGCTAAACCCAAAATCAGATCCTGTCCGGGACATAAATTGAACAGTTTTGATATTTTATGTATGCTTTAAAAATCACGGTTTCATATTCGTCGTTAGAAAATTGAATGATTTCATATGCACTCAAGTACTAAGTATATCATCCTTTGTTGTTAATAATTCTGGTAACAGGTACTGGTGGCAACCCGTCATTGGGAGAGCAAGCTGCAGAGGAATCAAAAGAAGTCATATCAAATGCTCTAAAGGATTCAGATATGGTGTTTATCACAGCTGGTATGGGAGGTGGTACGGGCTCTGGTGCTGCTCCAGTTGTAGCACAGATCGCTAAGGAGGCTGGTTACCTTACCGTTGGTGTAGTCACCTATCCATTTAGCTTCGAGGGCCGTAAACGCTCTTTACAGGTAGTTATACAACATGTGTGGTAGATGTGCAATTTGTGCTGCTAATTTCAACATCATTGTGGTTTCTTACTGGTTTCACATGTAGCAGCCGACACTTCTCTCCATATTAGTTGATCCTATTTAGTTTATTTCCTCAAATGTCTTTGTGTGGATCTGTGCTACTGGCTAGGGCAGTTTAACTTGCACCAGACATATCTGATATACCACCTCGTATATGAAATATTTTTAGTACTAAAATTTTACCTGATATGGTGAAAGATACACTTGGACATGGGTATCTGCACATGCATCAGGCTGGGCAGATCCCATGGGAGCATTTACATCAAGGTTCAAGAGGAACTTTCAAGAAGCCCCGTCATTTTTTATAGAGTGAAGGGGATCTGATGTTCATTCTTATAGAGTTGTGCTATGTCTAATGTTAACGGGTCAAATTCTGATTTTTCATGCTGATACATTCGATCTAACCCTCTCAATATCATCTGTACATATCCAAATCTCTTGGAATACCAAATTTTACTATTTTCAGAATTTTGTAACCAACTTTTTTTGGATTTTTGAAAATCGCTCTAAAATAATAATAAAATCTCTGCATGCCGACTAAGGCCTCTGTGTTACATGAGCCAATAAACTATGATTTTGCACATTTCCAACTTCCTTAAAAGCGTTGCAGATATTTGGTATTTTGCTCCTGTCTCTTTAAATACGTTAAAAATTTAAAAAGTAACGTTGCGCGCCATTTGTAAGTTTTTTATCTATCTAACGCTGCATACCATTAAAAAAAGAATGAGTATCCATATGTTAAACTCCGCCTATGTTTTACATAGCTCGGAAAGGACGAGGGTTGTGATAGGCTTGGCGAGCCAACTTAAAAATTTAGCCAAACTTATGGGAATGAAACCCAATATGGGCTTATTTTCTAGCCTACCCCAACTTGTTTGGGGCAAAAGGTTTTGTTGTTGTTGTTGTTGAGTATTCATATGTTAATTTAGTTTTATTTTGTGTAGAAGCATACAATTGATAAAAATAGCTTGTGTAAGGTATTGCAAAATAATTACTTTTTATGTTGTATCTATATCTGTGCAACTTAGGTCTGGCTCTATTGAGATATATCGTAAAAACATGGCCATATGCAAGGTAATACTAAATAAATTAAATACTAAATCAGGACAATGACTGATTTATTTTCAGTTGCGTTCTGGGACCAAAAGTTTCTTGGACTCGATTGACAGCAAACAATTCAAATAGCGTAACGTCTAAGATTCTGTAGCTTTGCTATCGCCGCAAATAACCCAATAATGAGCGAATATATGAATCCTTCTTTATAAAGGATGTGATAAGCTATTGTAGGAATTATTTGATTATTATAATAACTGACATCAAAAGTTGATTCTCCTAGAAAAAACTTATATTGTAAATATTTAGTGCATCACCTTCTTTTGGAGAAGAGTTGTCTTGGTGTGCTACTGATCAGAATCTATTAATTAAAAATGATTACTGTCACTTTCGTCTTGTTTTAAACTGAAATGGCCTTGGTGCAAATTTAAAATCATTTGGTTGCCTACCAAAAAACCAATAAAACTGAATAATTTCTTTGAGATGTGACTCTTGTATTCAATTGTACCCAAAAAAACAAAACATTGGTGGGGAGACGGGATTTGAACCTGTGACTTAAAGATTATGAGCCTCGTGAGTTTGATTGAGGGTCCATGGAGGATGTCTCTAAATTTTGTTGGTTGTCAAAGTAGCTTCAATCTTAATGAAGCCTCATAAGAAGTTAAATTATTTTAGCTCTCCGTTTCTTCTGAGATTTAGGTGGACAATTGGGTCTCAATTTACTCGGATCATAGAGCAACTTGCCCTTAATGCACTATAAGGTTTCAATTAAGTTATTGCAATTATTCCACAATCAGTCCAATTTATTATGCCTAGATAATTTGAACACCTGGTATTGATACTTAATCCGTAACATTGCTTGGCCAGTATCAGACTTGTACAGTTAGTAGTCCTTTACACAACTGAACTTTGTCTTTTCTTTGCTTGTATTTATCTTTCTTCAGGCACTAGAAGCCATAGAAAAGTTGCAGAGGAGTGTGGACACACTTATAGTTATCCCTAACGACCGGCTTTTGGATGTAGTTGACGAAAACACCCCTCTCCAAGATGCCTTCCTCTTTGCTGATGATGTACTTCGCCAGGGTGTCCAAGGAATTTCTGATATTATCACTGTGAGTCGTATATACTCATAAAGATAGGCCTACCATTTTTCACTTGTAAAAGTTGTCATGCAGTGACAACTCAGTTTGGTCAGCGAAAGGAATCAGCACAAAATCAGTAATGAATATATATGGAAACTTCTCTAATACAAAAATTATTGTACATACAAAAAATTGCAGTTCTGATATTTGGTGATATTGGTTGGGTTTTATCTGGTAGTACTGTAGTCATGATAGTGTACATCTGTTCTGGCTAAGGTTCAGCACTCATTGGAGCTTACCAGATGTTGCTGAACCTCGACTTGATCGAGTCTCAAATGGGTCTAACTGGGATATACTGCAGCACTGATATTACATATCTGATTGAATAGTTTAGGCCCATAATGGTTTTACCAGATCCAGGAATAACTGCTGCAGACATGTTACCCTAATTTTGAAATACTCACTATTACCATGACAGATACCTAACATTACTTTGATTAGAGTTAACAGCAGTAAGTGTGGCAATTTTTAATCAAGATTATTACAGTTTGATTAACCAGGGCTGGACCCATTAACCCACTTTTTTGGGGAAATGTTTCTATTTGAAAGTGCTAATTTCATAATTCAACACATTCAAAACCGTATTTGAATATTTACAAAACATGATATAACGTACTTCTAATATATACGACTTCTAATAAATATGACCCAGATTGAAACTAGGGCTGTACTTTGAAGATATGACCTTCAAAGTTACAGAATATTTTATGCTCTAAAAATATATACAATTGACAAAACAATGTTACGGGCAATAGTTTGAGCAAAGAATTAAAAACCAGCTGCCCTGATTTTGTCAGTTCTATAAGATGCAAATATATATTTTAAGCACATATTTCTTGTGCAGATACCAGGGTTGGTAAATGTAGATTTTGCGGATGTAAAAGCGGTGATGAAGAGCTCAGGCACAGCCATGCTGGGGGTTGGTGTGTCATCAAGCAAAAATCGGGCTCAGGAGGCAGCTGAACAGGCCACCCTTGCCCCTCTCATTGGTTCATCTATTGAATCGGCCACTGGTGTGGTGTTTAACATCACTGGAGGCAAGGATATCACCTTGCAAGAGGTCAACAAAGTCTCTCAGGTTCACTCAGTGTGCTCTATGGCCCCTTCTTTCTCAGCATTATGCATCTCTTGTTGCAGTAAATTACTCAAGTGGTCCCTGAAACTGCTGTTCACCGTGTTTCACTTCTTCATGTTAAAATTCCACTAACTCGGTCCTGTTCCTCACATTGAAAGGGTTGAATAAATTTATGTTTCTGCAGAAGAGAGTGATCAAAAGGATGCCCTCAATTTAGGAATTTGTGTCATTTGGATATACATAAATGGCTAAAAACATGGGACCAATAGTGATACATCTGAAACTTTGAGGGACTGAAATGGAAGGAAACTCAATTGTTTGAGAGGAACATCTCATTAACTTTTTCTTTGTTTTTCTCCAGTAAATCGTTAATTCGTTATACACCTGGGACTGGAAATGTCTCTCTTTCTCTCTCATCTATCTTAATCACTGCATCATGCATAATATCACAAGGCTTCTTTTTTCCTAATATCTTTGAAAATTGCAAGTTTCCACATTTCCCTTCTTAAAGCACCAGGAGCACAAGGGTGGGTGGGTTAGTTTGGCATCATGTGAAGTAGATTGACAATGGTTTATAAAGGATATTTCATTTTTTTTATTTGACATGTTACACACATACTTAGTCTAATAAAAGTTAAATCTTTTTATTAGGTGGTGACAAGCCTGGCTGATCCATCTGCTAACATAATTTTTGGGGCAGTGGTTGATGACCGGTACACCGGGGAGATTCATGTTACCATCATTGCCACCGGCTTCCCCCAGTCTTTCCAAAAGTCGTTGCTTGCTGACCCAAGAGGGGGCCGCTTGTCAGAGACACAAGATGCAAAGGGGGCCCGACCTGTTGGCGTCGCTAGCAGGCCATCTACCCATCCATCTCCCACCCCTCCTAGGCTGCCTAGAAGGCTCTTTTTCTGATTTTTTTTAATCTTTATTTTTCTTAGGCTTTTTGTCAGTTTTTGTTGCGCATTAATTTTGTAGAATGGATTGGTTTTATTTTTTTTTATTTTTTGCTTAACTTGGGTACTTTATAGCAGTCTATAGAGTTTCTTGTAAGAAATGATTTTTATGTATTTTAAGACCAAATATCTCTCTTGCATATTGGCAGGCATATGCTTTTATGGATCCCTCCTACGGTATTGAATTGATAAAGCGATGCAAGTAAGCATTTTGTTGTTTCAAATGCCAGTATCATCAATTCCAGTTTTTTTTGTATGCATGAATCCACCTAGTTCAGTCGATTTAGATTTAAATAAGATGGGTTCATATCTGGAATCAATAAAGTTGTGTAATCAGATTATTTAATATATTGATTTTATATGTTGAAGTTGTGTTTGTGATTTTTGCAAGTGTTATCAGATTGTGTCGTCATGTTGACTTGAGTGTTTGGTGCTCTCGTTTATTTAGTCCGGTGCCATTAATAATTGAGGGGATCCGTGGCCTTCTTTTCATAGTCTTCTCTTCGTAGCTTTCTGCATTATTTTCCATCAAAATCAATTAATATGACCGATCCGGACCGTTCAAAACATTACTCATATTAATATAGACTTGGAGACGAAATTTGACATTTTTTGAATTTTTTTACTCTTTTATCGGACGGGTTAAAAATTGGATGTCTATAAGTCATTAGATAAATTCAATTTTCAACCCGTCCGATAAAATAGTAAAATAAATAAAAAAAATCTAAAATTTGATCTCTAAGTCTATATTAATATGAAGAATATTTTCAACGATCCGAATCGACCATTTTCATTGACTTTGATGAAGAGACTACAAGAAACTAGGAAAATGAAGGCTAATGAATCCCCCTCTTAATAATTTACAATTATATATCACTGGATGTAAATCCCATAGATTCTGGTTCTGATGGTTATATCTCTTTTTTTTTGTACCATGAAAGAAAAGACTTATTTCATTCTCTTTTTATTTGTACCAACAAGAACTTGAATCCTTAATGTACCGGCCTCAATGGGTCCTACAATTAAGACTAATCATTTTCTGATTCGTACAAAAGACATTTCTCTCATATCTTTAAATACAATAATACATCTTAAACCTATTTATTCAATATATACGATGCAGGTGTGTTCCATGCATATGACAACAGCCTTGTTCGTCCCGAGCAAGGTTATGGTAATATGCATATGACACTTCTTTTCGTACTATGCGGCTATGCATGTTTAATTTTCTCAATAATTTGAGATTTATATTGCTCAATAAATTATTTATATCAACATCTTGTAGGAAATCAAATTTCGTGATTTTAAAGCTTTTTTGCTAGTTAAAAAAAATTGAAAACAACCCAAAAAATAATATTTTTTAAACATGCATAGCTACATAAGACGAAAAATGATGTCATATATTACCATAGTCTTGCTCTATACTGAGTCTCGGAGAAATACCGAACCATGTAGATATCAGCTATGTGCATGCATGCAACCAAATATATGTTTAGGTTGTTCGATATCACATCTATATGACTATATATATTTCATTATTATGTTAACAATAGAATTAGGTGAACTATAATATGGTTTGAATTAATGACACCTCCTAATTAAGAACTGAAATTAAGCTTGTGACTATAATCCTAAAATTTGGGATTAATTAATTCTAGAAGGGATATATAAATATACATTGTGTATGCATGCATGCAATTCAATGTTTACATACCCACCATGTCATCTACCATGCATAAGACGTGCATACAATTAACTTCATGCTTAATTTTAAATCTGAATTAATGCCACCTCCAAGAACTGAATTAAATAAGCTTGTGAAGATAATCCCAAAATCTGGGATTAATTAATTAAATTAATCCTAGAATATGTCATATGTGTTTGCAAATCAAAGTTTACCATCATGCATGCATGCATGCTATCTAACATATATAATACGTGCATACAACTTCATCTTTCTTTGTTCCAACAAAAGTTCCTCTCTTCTATCAATTAATTAATATTTAATGCCTCGTTCATGCATGTGCACCACCTGATTGATATGATCAGTTTATGATCAAAGAACACCATACAAAAAAAGAGCCTTCTTAATTAATTATTACTTGAAAATTTTCAGATTCAAATTAATTACAACAAAAGGAGCATCATGTTCTAACATCTCATCATTAATTAATTAAATTAAGATTTGTGTTGTTGTATATATACATGACTGTACTCAAAGATCAAAGGCCTTTTCTTTGCAATTTATTAATAATATTATAAGTGATTCTGAGTACTGTATAAAATGTTGTACATTGAATGAATTATTATATATATCAGATAAAACAAAATATCTTAAAAATTGCAATACATAGCTTGTTTTAGTTCATTCAGATACATTAGTAATTTTTTTCATGGATCTTTCTCTTCCAAATTGTTGAAAAAAAAATTCTGGTATAATTCTTGGAGGACTTGCGTTATCAAGTTTTTTTTTTGTTATTAGATATGAGAGTCTTTGTCGCTCAAATTGCATATTAAATAATTAATGAACTCCAATTTTGTAAAATTATTATCATATTAGACATCTAAAGTTGATAATATGATATCTATCATTTCATAAATCTAATAATGCACAAAATATTCGTGACTCGTGACTCGCTCCTGTTCAACTCGCTAACAACTCGCTAACAACTCGTTCCAACTCGATTGTTAAAGAGCCGAGCCGATCTCGAGCTGTGACCAGCTCGACTCGTGTAAATATCGAGATGTTAACGAGTTAATCTAGACTGTTGAATTGGTAATCACCATATCTAAATAGATCTTAAATGCAGAGAATTTTAATGATTTTATAATTTTATTATGTTTTTTAAAACTATTTTGTCATTTTTCTTGCAAACAAGCTACAAACGAGCCAACCGAGTCGGCTCGAACGAGCTCGAGTTTAGAGTTTCAGCTCGTGACCACTTGTAGTAACGAGCCGAGTTCGAGTTCGGGAGCGAGCTGGGCTCGTTTTCACCACGTAAAATCATGGTAGGTTTGTAAATCTAAGAGTATACTAGTATTTTAGTATATTTTCTTATTATTCACTAAAATTGATTCAAAAATCATGTTTAGTTTGTAAATTATCATAACACAAGTTCGTATATATCTCCACGTAAAATCATGGTAGGTTAATTTTGCCCAAGTTTCAAACTAATAGGACACTAATTAGATAACGAAGTACAAAAAAAATATGAATTGTGCATGTAAAGTGATTCTATATATTATATAAGTTGTGTTACTGTGCTTTGCAAAGGGAGGCAAAATGCACGCTTTTCGATTGTGAAATTATTGAATCTTTAATCATCATGTTGGCACAAATCACAAAGTGTGATATAATAGTCCACAATCACAAAGCGCATTTTACCGCACTTTGCAAAGCATAATAACACAATTATATATATAATTATCATAATAGCACAATTATATATATATATATATATATATATATATATATATATATATATATGAGCATGGCTAAAATAATATGCATAGTACACCCCATTTCGTACTATGCGGTCATTTATATTTAATTGGTCATTAAATTGATATTTAAGTTTCTCAATAAATTCTTCATATCAAAATCTTGTAGGAAATAAAATTTTGTAATTTTTAGAGCTTTTTGTTATTTTTTAAATATTTTTTAAAAACAGTCCAGAAATGACACTTTTGTAGTAGTAAATCTGGACTGTTTTTAAAAAATAGCAAGAAAGCTCTAAAAATCACGAAATTTGATTTCCTACAATATTTTCATATGAAGAATTTATTGAGCAACTTAAATCTCAATTTATTGACCTATATATATATGCATAGTACGAAATAGGGTGTACTATGCATATTATTTTAGCCATGCTCTATATATATATATATAATCTGGCTATGGTGATATGCATAGTTAGTGAGCATTCGTGCTATGCGTCTTTTTCTTCGCTTGATTGCTTTAATTAACATCAATTTAAGTTGCCCAATGAATTCTTAAAATTAAAATCTAGAAACCAAATTTCGTGATTTTTAAAGATTTCTAGCTATTTTTTAAATATTTTTTAAAAATAGTCCTGTTTAATATTAAAAAAGAACCTCTTCAGAGTTGTTTTTAAAAAATATTTAAAAATAGCTAGAAACCTCTAAAAATCATAAAATTTGGTTTCCTACTAGATTTTAATATGAATAATTTATTGAGCAACTTAAATTGGTGTTGATTAAAGCAATCCGACGAAAAAAATGCATAGCACGAATGCTCACTAACTATGCATATCACCGTAGCCAGATTATATATATATATACACACACGCAACCTGAGTTTGTTATTTTTATATTGTGATAATTATCGTCATTATTTTTAAGAGAAGAACTTGCTTTAAAATGTAGATGAACTTCTCAACTTCTCCACAATACATGACCATATCACACAAAAAAAAAGCTGTGTTATTACGATATAGCTAGGTA
The DNA here is from genome assembly GCA_964058865.1 of Eleocharis quinqueflora. Classification (NCBI taxonomy): domain Eukaryota; kingdom Viridiplantae; phylum Streptophyta; class Magnoliopsida; order Poales; family Cyperaceae; genus Eleocharis; species Eleocharis quinqueflora. The sequence continues at coordinate 48,896 of CAXKVX010002009.1, read as the reverse complement.
CCACTAATGGCGAAGCATCATTACATCAAACCCACATCCAAAAATTTATTCACATTTGTTCTCTTTCTCTCCTTCCTCTTAAGCCTTGCTCTCAACTCTTTCCTTTTATCTAACTTTCTTTTTGTGAATGTGACTAGAACCGCTTGCATAACTTCAATTAATTCCACCAAACCACCGTGTACCGGCCGTTACATATATATTCAAAAGCTTCCGGAGCAGTTCAACTTGGGTCTTGTTCGAAACTGCCATAATCTTTCGTGTTGGACCGACATGTGTCAGGAGGTTGACAATTACGGCTTCGGGCAACTGCTGATCGACACAAGTGCGACACTTGTTCCTGCCGGTGTTTGGTATGCTGACGCAATCACTGTTTCCATTTTTTTTCTCTTGAGTCTTGATGTTCATGTTTGATAGTTCATACAATTCGTTAGATGGATTCATATTTTGTCCTTTTCAAAAATACCTTCTTTGAATTAAATCCAGTAGTAGAGAAGGATTGATTGAAGTTCCATTTTCCATTGAATTAATATGCATAATAATTTCTATCAAAAAAAATATGCCTAATAATTAAATAGATTAATTTGAACTTCAGCTGCCATATATATTATAGCAGTCAAGTTTTATATTTCCAAATATAAATCGATCGAGTTTCTGCTTTTAGGATGAAAATTTGATCTTTAAATTTACAGGTATGGTAGCGACCAATTTATGCTCGAAATCATATTCCACCACCGCATGATGCGTTATGATTGCCTGACTGACAACCCTGCCGAAGCTGCTGCCATATACGTACCATACTATGCTGCTCTTGACATAGGCCGACATCTGTGGAATCAAACTATGGAGGTGCGTGACGCTTTGATGAATGAAATGCTCCATTTGCTCAAATCTAGCCCCGAATGGACAGTACAAGGTGGCCAGGATCATTTCATTGTGGTGGGTCGAACCACATGGGACATGCGGCGCAAAAAGGAGGAAGACTCATATTGGGGCGGCAAATTCATGCTCGTACCAGAGACCAAGAATATGACAGTGCTTATTGTCGAGGCGCACATTGAAGAGTCTACAACAACACACAGCAACGAGTTCGGCATTCCATTCCCAACATACTTCCATCCTTCTAAGATGAGTGATATAATCACATGGCAGGAAAAGGTACGGCATGTCACAAGGCCGCACCTCTTTTCATTTACTGGCGCCAGACGAAAGAATCAAACTGCATCAGCAATCAGAGATCAGGTCATAGAACAGTGTTTTGAGTCGACTCGGTGTAAACTGTTAGAGTGTGGGAAGTACGGAGGGGAATGCCGGTCGCCTGTTAGTGTAATGGGTCTTTTTCAGAACTCCATCTTTTGCATGCAACCACCTGGTGATTCGTTTACTCGTAGATCAACATTTGACTCGATGCTTGCTGGGTGCATACCGGTCTTTTTTCACCATTACACAGCATATGAACAATACAAGTGGCATCTACAAAGAGATTATACGAAATATTCAGTATACATACCAGAGGATGCAGTACGAAACGGAACAGTGAAGATAGAGGATGTGCTGCTCTCATACAGCGCAGAGCAAATTGAAACTATGAGACGAGAGATAATAAACATGATTCCAAAGTTTGTCTATACTGATCCAAGATACAATGTAGAAGGTATAAGAGATGCTTTTGATATTGCGGTTGATACAGTGATTGAGAGAATGAGGTTGATAAGAGACTCATCAGATTGATGATTTTTTGCATTTATTTTCGTATCTTTTTATCTGTCTGGTTTCAAACAGTGTAAATTATGACTTCATACGATCAGTTATTCATGAATATTTTATGCATATGACTTTGCCGCGTTGCTTTTCACTTTCTGTTAAGATCTTTTCTGCGCTTGCTGCTGCTATAATTGCTCTAAGATATATAAGAGGGAATGCAATGTTACACTACAAAATGGAACATTAATTTCATTCTTCCTTAACCAGAAATATATTAATAATTGAATACCATAACAACTGCAGAGAAGGTAGGTGGCAGTGCATGCCATGATGTTAGAAACAGTTGGCACTGTTCCTGGCATGGTTTCTGGGTTGCATCTTCACCTTGGATGCTCCGCCAATTCGAGCACAGTGGTGACTGGATTTGTGCTCTGATAGAAGCTGAAAATGAGCGAGAATGCACCTGATGACCTTCATGGAGGTCTCCGACCCCCGCTGGTATGAGCATGCCTTGGTATTCGTTGTGCAAGGTGTATCTTTCAATGTATACCTGCTCACTTATATACTGTTGCTCAGGCTGGCCCACAGAATGGTGGGTTATCTGCAAGAGGAAGCAATCCAAGACTTGGATTCTGGTAAGATAGAGAAGGTGTCTGATCCTGTCATTGCCATTGATTACTGGCGCTTGGCACCTGACGCCACTCTCGGAGATGTTGTACTGGCTGTTCGTGCTGACGAGGCACACCCCTATGATGTCAATCATTTTGCTTCAGTAATAACTCTCTTCCTATAGCTTAATTTATTTATCATTCCAACAATATTTACTGAGTATAGATTTAGCAGAGTATTACATACATAGAAAACTCCTTCAGGAATGATTGAATAAACATCCATACTAATAAGTTCATTGATTAGTTTATTTCCAGAACACTGCATTAAAAAGTTGGGGAGTTTTTAGTTGATTGATTTTGCGTGCAAGACATATTCTACAATGGGCTTGAGCTGAAGGAGGTCGCTGCTCTAATTCAACATCCTCAAACCTCCGTAAGAACACATTTTAACATGCTTATAATCAACCCCAACCTATAGAAGATTCTGCTTATATAGTATCTATTTTCCTAATACATCATTTAGGAATTTTAAATATAGCTAAATAGAATAAAGGAAAAATCGAATTAACCATAATTAAAAGAGGTGTTCAAATCGAAAAAATCTATCAGACCGTCTAGATCTGAACCTAATAATACGATTCGATTTGGAGAAAAAGTCAAACTGATATGAACTTGATCTGACCCTAATTGATTCTAAGTAGAGATGATCCGAAATTAACCGGCGCGACATCATACGACTTGAAATAAAAGTATAGAAATGATAATATAATAATAATAAATAATAAAAATAAAAGTATAGAAATGATAATAATAATAATGCTAATAATAATAATAATAATAATACATTATTCTACAAATCATAAATTTAAACTAGTATTATACGTCGTTAATGCCGAACTAAAGTCGTGCAATTAAAACACTACTTCTAAAATTTAGTTTGTCACGGTTCTGGTACGTGAATCGCTAACTTTCATGCATTCCTATCTGACGCCAACTCTTTAGAGACATTCCATGCATTTAAGTCTCTTTTTACAGCTTCACCCTGTCAATTCCAATCTATTCCTACATCTTCTCGTGTTTTCGACGCGGCTTAAAACTTCACTACGTACCGGTGCATCAGAAGCCTCTACTGGATATGTCCATATCATCTCAAACGATGTTGAACAAGTTTATCTTCAATCGATGCAACCTCGACCTTGTCACGTATATCATCATTTCTAATGCGATCCCTTCTTGTATGCCCACATATTCACCGTAACATACGCATCTCTGTCACGCTCATCTTTTGTATGTGTAAGTTACGTTTATCGTCATTTCTAATGTAGTTACTCTGGATACCTCTGTAGCTACCTTTCGAATGCGAGTTGCCATCTTTTTCCACATGTTATTAGTGTCGTAATCGTCTTCGTTAAAGGTTTCTTCTTCGATCATCGTGTCCTTAAAGACCTGTTGTGCATCTCCTTTGAGTTTCCACCATCTCATCCTCGATATTTTGACGCTTTTGTCCTGTCGAGTTGTCGAGCTGTCGAGCACGTATTTGAAAGCAAAACTCCGAGACCACAAGCTTGTGTTGTTGGATGACACACTCTCCAGATATAACCTTACAATCTACGCAAGCTCGTTTGTCCTCTCTCCTAGTAAGAACAAAATCGATCTGGCTCGAGTGTTGACCACTCCTGAAGGTTATAACCAAATACGATTGACTCTTTCTAAAGAAGATGTTAGCTATCATGAGATTATATGCTACAATGAAGTTCAAGATGTTTTCTCCTTCTTGAGTCCTATCACCATATCCAAATCCCCTGTGCACTCCTTCAAAACCTCCACTAGTAGTACCAATATGACTGTTGAAGTCTCCTCCTATATTTCCTCAAAAAAAGTCTTCTCCTATAAAAAGCTTCTCGTCGCTAGGCACATCTCTAAGCATCTCTTCTAGATCTTCTCAGAATTGCTTCTTGACGTTCTCGCACAAACCTATTTGTAGAGCATACGCGCTAACGATGTTTAAAACTAATTCGCCAACGACCAACTTGACTATAATAAGTCCATCTCCTTGTCTCCTAACGTCAACAACTTCGTTCTTGAGGCTCTGGTCAATTAAGACGTCTACTACATTTCTGCTTTGTTCTGTTCCTGTGTATCAGAGCTTGAAACCAGTATTTTTCACTTCCTTCGCCTTCTGACCCATCAATTTAATCTCTTGAACGCATAGGATATTTACACGTCTCAACTAACTCTCGTAGCTTACCCGTTGAGGATCGTACATTCCAACTACCTAGACGAATTCTAGTATCCTCGGCTAGCATTCTTACCCCTCGCACTCGTCGAGTAAAATGCAAATATCCTTGCTCATTTGTCACTACACCGTGCGTCGATATAGCGCATCACTAAGGGAGTGACGACCCGGCCCTTGCACATTTTTTTGGATGTATAGGAAGAAAGAAATAGATGTTGTTTTTGACAATTCTGTCCCTATATCAGATAAATCATTTATTGTTAAACGAAGGCTTTGGCGCTTTGCCTAATTACTGGACAGGTCTCTGGAATTCTCAATTGAAGGGCCAGCTGGAGGTATTTTTGGAACAAGTGAAGGACTTGAATGGACAGCTGATGCTCATGGATGATCAGGATGCAGGAAAGAGATCAGTCAAGAGATGGATGCTAGAGAGAGGTTGGCAGGCCAGGGGTGACAACAGTCGTATGATTGGAAAAATCTAGATCGTTTTTGTAGCTTTTTCAGTAATCCTTGTTTGTTGGAGACGATGGTCTGCTGTTATAAGTTCAAAGAGGAGTGTCTTTTATGGTTTACTTTCAGGTGTTCTTCAATTAGTTACTTTGGTATAGTATTTGATAGATGAGGGTGCACTGGTACTCTAAGATATGGGTACCAGTGCCTAGTTAGAATAAGACCGGTTCAAGGGTATAGATTGATATGGGTTTAGAGTTGTAACAGACTGCTTTTATTGGTTCAATGAAAGCGGTAGAGGTGTGTCTTCCCACTACTTATTTCAAAAAAAGTAATAAATGGAGTTGCATCTCTGGCGGACAAAATCTCAGCTTAAAATTTATTAACCCAGCCACAAAATCACATTGCGTGCAGATCCATCTCGATTCTCTAAGCACGTCATATTAGATTTCTCTCTAAACTAGATTTGAAAAAAAATACAGGACACTGGGTATCTACATATAGTTCAACAGAAACCCTAATTACCCTAATTTTATGGAAGAACGCATCTAATAAATGCAAAATCTCACACATAACTATTCAAGTTACTCCGAAGTCTGCTCCGGTGATTTCGTGACACCAACTTCAGCTGGACGTAGGACCCGGTCATGCAGCATATAACCTTTCTGTGGTAGTAGAAATATGGAAAAAAAATAAGGGTTAGTAAAGAGCAAATTCAGAGAAAAGATTCCACGTACAATTACCATTACTGTTACTGTCTGAAAATTGCTGTACTGTTAAGGGATCCAATACTACAGATTGCATCAGACCAAAAATACAAGTGTAAAAACAATTGTACCTTGAGCACAACAGCTACAGTGCCAGGTGGCTTAGAAGGGTCAGGAACTTCAAAAACTGCATTGTGCGTATGTGGATCAAACATTGCATTTTCTGCATCATACTTCTCAATCCCAAATTTCCTAAAAACCTATTGCACAAAAAATGCAAAAAAAAAAAATTCAAATATTATGAAATGGTAAAGGGATATAATTATGTCGAGGGAGGTACATGGAAAGACCAAATCATTTGAAACAAAGCAAAAGAGAAAAAACCCTTGAAACTAAATTGTGCCAATTAAATTGCTAAGATTAGGATGAACAGTGCAGACCACCAATTTTGCCTGGTCTGGGCATGAAATTTTGCAATGCTAAATTGGGCACTAATATTGATTGATGAAACCAAAATCTTTTATACATTGAAAAAGGATAAAATTACTATACATACGTCAGACAGTTGTTTCTCAGTCATCTCAACACCCTCCAATAGGGTTTTCAGAAGTGGGGATGCCTTGTCAGCCTCATTTTCACCTATTTTAGCAAAATTGTCCTTTACAGCTGAGGAAGCCCTCTCCAGATTGTCTGCTACATCTAATAAGCTCTTTGCAAAGCTCTACAATTTTTGCAAGGTTAAGTCAAATATAAAAATATTAAACCCCAAAAAAGAATTATTGATAACAAATTCTTAAAAGATGCTTTTGAAGTGGACTTTAATCAAGACACATAAAACAGTTGACTGCTTATTACTGGGTGTTACAGTTGTAAAATTTCTGCAAACTATCATATATCAATCACCATTTCTTACATTTATAGGGAACAGACGAAATTTTCTTCTTCACTTGTATTGATGAAAAAACTGCTAGAAGAAATATTCTTTTCTGACAAAGAAAAACAGATTGTTGCTATCATTAATTACTTTAGATTTCCATAAGTAGCTCGATAAACAGCACAGTGACCTCACTTCAAGGCAACATCTAGATCATTCTAGCTTATTTTTCAGTTCAATCCTACTTGGGACCAGAAAAGGAGACAAACACGTTTTATTATAGGTAGCATAGTATTATCAAAATTCATTGACAGATCCTTATATATTATATAAAGTTGTCCCAGACTCCCAAAGAACAGAGAATGTTAGCCGCACTTGCAACAATTGAATGCAAACATAGTAAAAATTAGAAACTAAACCTGAATAATGAAATAAAAATTCTAAAGAGAGAGAACCTGAATGGCAAATTTCTTCGAGTTCTCAGCCTCTCTTTTAGTCCGACTCATCACATTCTCCATCTCAGCATAACCCCTCAGAAGTTTATCTTTCATCGTTTCAAACTCCTCCTGTTTTTCTTGTAACAAATCATCTTTCTCTACTAACAGCTTCATTAAATCTTCCCTTGACAGTTCAGGCTCACTGTCTGTTTAAAAAAATAATTAGTCTCAATTTGGTAATATCAACTCATTACATGAATGTGAAATAGAATCATCCCTTGTAGCAATAATTAGCAGGTCAGTTCTTCAGTATTACTGTTTTCCACCTTAATATAGATAGGCAACCTTCCCCTTAGGTGCCACATCACGAAGGTACAGTATGAATTGGCCCCTATCTAGATATTGTACGACTGTATCACAATTTTTGTTTTATTGGTTAACAATATTCACATGCATTGCACTTGTAATTGACAAAATTTACCAACACATACTGGATCATTGCAAAACCTCATTATTGTTACCCATCACTAGTACTTAACTACTTATTCAGTTGTCAACCTACTAACCTGATTTGCCAATACGACCTGACTACATGAAAAATTACAACTGTAGCATAGCACATATAGTGCCTTTAAGATGAAGTTAATAAAATCCTTAACTTCATCGCTATGACCTTAATAAATTAGATAAAAGTTTGAACTGAAGATAACCTAATTCCTACATATCAGATAATCAATAAAAATGTAATAGCCAAACTTCAATAAGGTAAGAAATACGAAAAGTACTGCAAACTTTCACAAAAGTTTGAATAGATGACCTGAGTCTGGTTCTTTCTCTGCTTTAGTTGAATCCTTTCTTGATGACTCTTTCGCATTTTCATCTGACGTCTCTTTCACCTTTCCGCTTTCTGCTGATGAATTAGATTGAGGCGATGCTGTAGATGCAAACCCTAATCTCTGAAATGTTCCGTTTAGCAGAGATGAAAAACTCGAAAACTGATTTACTGGTACCTATATCCATACATAATTCAATCAGAATTCAGAACTAATTACAAAATATGATACTTGTAATGCGGGTTAGATTTTCATGCAATTAATGTAAGCATGGCAGTAAAACAGAAACAAGTAAAATGTTTCATATATCCAGACTCCCCTTTGCTTATTCCTAAAATGTTTCATAGATACTTCAAACATCTTAGTCCAGAGACTAAGCTAGTGTAACTCCTCATAACTTAGGGAAACTTCAAATAGAAATATTTAAAAAATAATAATAATAGTAAATATTGAAATCATGAGCCAAGGTAAGCATTGAAAATTCGACCTTGATTGGAGACGAAAACACGAGCTCGGAACCGCATAGCCAGGGTTCAGGTCGAGCGGAGATCAGACGGTTGACAGATACGGCACTATTCCTAGATAATCGTGCCAAAATTATTCTAGAAGCCATGGCGACTTCTCTCGGTTTCAAACGAGAAAAGAAGAGGGGGGCAGTGAGCGGCGAATAAGGGCTTGTTGTACAAGAAATGGAGAGAGAGGCATAGAAGGGGGACTTATGGTGGGAGAGGGAGGGGTTTACAACCAGAAAGACCAAATTACCCTCCACTACTCGGTACGCGTACACCTCATTTTTGTGAAAATGAAATCTTCTGCGGAACTTTTTGTTCCGAAGAGAGCAGAATTTCCAAAATCGTTGAATTAAAAATGAACGGTCCGAAATAATAATACAAAAAAAATTTCATCTCGATGATCGACGATCGAACGTAGATCTTTAATTTATCGGCTCAGATTAAGTTTCGTTCTCTGCGGAAAAAAAATCGCAGAAAATACGGTGAGTAGGATGGGTTTTGCGCCTTTTTCATGGGCTGCATGGCCCATTTAAGTATGCTTTCTCCGACAGTTTGTTACGGCCCGAAAATATATTTGTTTACAGTTTGAAGGTAAAAAAAAAAAGGTAGTTGAGCTTTGTCAAAATTAATGCTTGAAATTGCGCAAGATAATGTTTCGCACGTACACATTTGATATCAAATATTGATATCAATTTTATTATGCACATTTAGTTAAGTTATAATGCATATTATTTGAGTTATTATGCATTCTATACCATAACTATTTCAGTACAAAAAATAACATGCATAATAACTCAAATAATGTGCACGATAACTCAACTAAAGGTGCATAATAAAATCAACATGTATAACTATTTCATTACAAAAAATAACATGCATAATAAATCAAATAATGTGCATTGATAACTCAACTAAAAATGCATAATAAAATCGATATCAATAGTTGATATCAAATATGATATCTACGTATCAGATCCCATTGGGCAAAGCTAGCCGTGACACTTTATGATACGGGTTCTCTGAGAGAAATTAGAAACTCAACATTTTGTGGCAGTTCAGTGTAACGGACACGAGGTCGCGAGACTATAATTCATAACACCTCAGATCACGGGATCTATATCCCTACAATGTTCACGAAATTTCAGAAGAAAATGAGCAGTTTTACGTAGACACCGTAGTGATATTGTAGCAAATATAATAATGTTATGACAGCGTTGAGAATCAGGAGTCGATCAAACTTTTTATTTCAAGTAGCGAATATAATAACGCTATGAAAATGTTGAGAATCAGAGAGTCGACCAGAATTTATTCCAGAGATATAGATTTCAAATCATGAGCATATAGACAGAGAGTTTATATTCGCCACTCTTCTTTTTCTTTGTTTTAATTTTTTTTGATTTTGCGAAAAATGTTTGCTTATATATTAACTAGGTTTATTATAGATCAAAATTAACTTGATTGCATTAATAGATAACAAAATTAATTTGATTACACAATTATTAATGATAATTAACGATTGTAATTTATTTTTATTTATAATTTTTATTCATAACATACATACTCAATTATATCAAAATATTAATCAGTTCAATTTTTTTATTTGATTCTATTTACGGCCTTTTTTTCTTTTTCTTCGCTTGTTGGCTATGCCGCTCCCATTTTCTAATCTTTCGTTCTCTCTTTCATCTTTGTTTCTCGCTCTATTCGTTCAACAACATACTCTAATATTTTAAAATTTTATTATGTTATACGTAAACATAATAATATGACATCTGTAATTTAATAAATCTAAAATTTTATTCATATTTTAGTATATTTTATTTTTAACCAAAATTATTAAAAAAAAAAAATACTATTTAGTTCGTTAGTTTGTAATTCTCTCATAATACGCATTCATTGTATCACTTCGCATATATCATATAGTTGCATATACAATCGGATGGTGTTATTGGCAATTTAAAATAGTATTCCACAACAAAACTAGATTTATTTTATCTCTCCTCTTTATTAAGGAGTTTGAATGACAAAACACTCAAAGGCTCTGATTTAATGATTTTTTTGGCGGACAGTGTAACAGTCATCCGATCAAATTCCATCTGCAACGCTTCTCAAGTAAATTTTGAACTTCAACATAACTGTTCTCATAGATAACTATTTCAGTACAAAATAACATGCATAATAACTCAAACAACATGCTTAACTATTTCAATAAAAAAATAACATGCATAACTATTTCATTATAAAAAATAACATGCATAATAACTCAAACAACATGCATAACTATTTCAGCACAAAAATAACAATCATAATAATTCAAATAACATACATAACTATTTCAACATAAAATAACATGCCTAATTTAAATAATATACAATAAGTATCACTTCAAAAAATATTCGAAAATTCGCTCTACTAGAGACTACCAAACGACAGTGCTACCCAGTCTTACACCTGCATAACGTGTGTAACGATCACGAAAGATGATAGTTGCGTTAATCGTTTTGTTTAATGAACGATTGAAAAATTGTGTTTCGTTGATTGTTTTGTTAAACATAACGATCAAAACGATCAGAACGAAACATGACGATCAAACTCATTCTCATCACTTTTCATCCATCTCATCTCTCATCACATTAAAGCAAATCATAAACTGGTAGTGAACGATGTTAATCATACACCAGAATTAAATCATTCATATCCTCATTCGAGCAATCATTCATCTCATCTCTCATCACCTTCTCTCAGCATAGCGTTTTTCTCTGAAATCAAAATAATTCTAACAATACACAGTCACAAACGAAACTACGAAACAAACGATCACGAAATAATATGTTTTCGTTAACTGTTTTGTTATTTAAACAAAAGAAATATCTTTGATCGTAATCATTTCATTTGTCACGAAACGAAAAACGATCGATCATTGACAGGCCTACCCAATCTCCACCTACCCATACATCCTTAGAGAAACCTAATGACACGGGCACACGGCCGATCCACAGCACCTACAGATAGTGGTACCTACGCGCTTCGTTTCTAGATGGATCGAGATTACCTACTTTTCACAAAAAAAAGTTAAATTCTATTTTTCTTGATCTGAATCGTTAATTGTAACCAACGAATCTGATTAACTAAAAAATGTGCTTCTTCAGTTCAGATCCTTCCATTAAAACTATAATAAATAATAGAACCCGCATTCGGGGAACCGGATCTCCTGCTCGTAAATTCCTGCTTGTTTTCCTACTTGTTTCGATCTGGATCGTTCAAAACTCATCTAACGGCCAAAACATCTGTCTCCTGAATCAAATCACAGCCGTCCGTAGCGATCGGACGGTCGGATCGAAGACAAGCAGAAAAGCAAGCATGGATTTACCAGCAGCAGATTCGGACTCCGCATTCGGACCCGTTACTAGATGCAGGGACAGGGTCGTACGCTCTCTGGAATGTTCGGCTTGATATTTCAGGATTGTATCGTCACTATCCAAAGTCAAATCGATCTTATATTAGTCTATCGCCGATGTAGATCATAATACGTGGATTGTCGACGACCTCATCTCTCCTAATTCTTTGCTCAAGCGGCGCAGTGAAGTGGTACCATTCAATCCCTCCCTTTCTATTCGACCTGATTCTGGTGCGGAGGTTATGTGCAATTGATCGGGAAGGATTCCAGTTGTTGATTTCTCTTGAGATCGTTGAAGTACCAAGTGCCACGATTCACTTTCAAAATTGAGTCCGAGTATCATGTGATGCTGATTTTCATTTCGGATTATTGATTTGAAATTGTACAATTGGGGTGATTATCCGCTTTAACTACCAAAAGAGAGAAGAAATTTCGTTTTCTTTCTCTTATTCGTACTCCATACCATCCAAATTAACTTCAAAAATTCCCAAATTGCATTCTGAGACAGCAACAAGTTATATAAACTCCATGAATAGGAGATGCCTATGCATGTTCTCCAATTCTGACGATCGAATTCAATCTGATTGACAAAAGGCAAGTTCAAAGTCGCTTGGTTCAAAATGGCTTCTCTGTTGAGAAAGGTATGGGACTCTGTCATCAACAGACCAGGAACCAATTCCAGTTCCAGTTCCTGTGTGAGCTCTGCCTCTCTTGACTTCTTTTGCGATTCTGGCTCTCTTGGTGCATTGGATAAAATCCCAATTGATATCATAAAGCAAATATTGCATCTTCTTGGGCCAAGAGAGACGGCAAGATTGGCCCTTGTATGCCGGTACTTTAGAGTGCTGGTATCTGACAATAAGCTCTGGATGAGTTTTCTTCAAAATGGGAAGGACCCGTGGGATTGTGTTGCTTTCTCTGAGACTCACCTACATGCTGGTCCTCCTTCCATGTAAAGCCCATGTTTATCATTGTACTTCCTTTTTCTTTTAGGTAGATTTGTAATTTGTGTTTTAAAATTTGTTGGAATAAATTAGCAAAGTCCCTTTTATACAATTAGGTTCCTTGGTTCTTAAATTGTTAGAAAGACCTACAAAGTTACCGATGAGAAAAGCTGAGCCACCATTTAGAGGAAGGTGTTTCCAACATAAAGAAACATAGAATGGCCTTGATCAGTATATATCGGAATATAATCATTAGACTGGAGAAGATACCAGTTTTAGGGGTACATTTGCTATTTAAAATAACTATTATCAGTTGGGAATATATTTTAATTAGTTGGCCTGACAGAATTATTTCGAAAATTCTCAGGATCTACTATGATCATCCAGACCAATTATCATTTATGAAAATTTACGCGAAACGCTCCTTTGTTCCTGGTGCAGTTATAATTGATGGTATTAATTCAACTTATTCTTTCTTTTCAGCAAATTCCTGTTAGTGTATTTTGTTGGCTCAAACTTAGTTTGCTACCATCTGAGATGAGTTTTGCTCTTTTACAGTGCAAATTGTTGTATCAATGTAATTTACTGTTCTTGCAGTTGCATAGATTTCTGGTGTGTAGAATGAGCTTTCACTGTCTACTATTGAAATGTTAAAGCAATGTCTTTAGTAGCTCCCAAGTCAAAATATTAGCATTTGTAGTATTTTCTATGGTAATTGAGAAGGAAATTAGAAATATTTTAATTTAATTTATTTTTGTGAATTTAAATTAATTAGTGCACATATTTTGCCTTTGGGTGTTTGTTTTTTGACAAATTGATGGAAGGTGGATCGGGTTATTGCAAGTATGGTTGGAGCAAATTTGCCTCTCCTTCAGGACGTTGTGCTACCTTTCTGGTATGAGTTTTTTTTCTGGATTATCACAAGTTCGTCTTCTTTTAAAATAATATAAAAAAGATAATTGGAACTACTAACATCTTAACAGTGGTTAGTGCAGCTTATCTGAAGTTTTTCTGTTAAGTCCTAGATCTCAATTGCATTATTCAGCTTACTGGCATAATTGAATCTCGGGTAAAGGAAGTTTTAGTAATTACATTAAGCATCGTATTGTAGCATAAGAAATCGATGCTTTAGTGCTTACAGCTCAAAATACGTCCTGTTTCAGAAATAACAACAACAACAAAGCCTTTAGTCCCAAATAAATTGGGGTAGGCTAGAAATGAAACCCAATCTGAAATGAAAAATCAATATAAATAATAATAATAATAATAATAATTATAATAAATAGTAAAAATAGTAGTAGTAGTAGTAATAATGATAATAATAATAATAATAATAATAATACTTTATGGAAATTCAAGACCCCCTCAAAGTCAAAATCTTCAAGTGGACGTTACTTAAGGACAAATTACCAACAATGGCGAGAATACTGCCACTGGGGAGCCAGGATTCGGATAATTGCATACTTTGCAATAGTAACATCTCCGAAGCGATCCCACATCTATTTTTTTATTGTCGATATGCCAAATATTTGTGGGGAACTCAAGCGCCAAGGACAGAATTGCGGATACCGAGCATATGAACATATTCTGATGGACAACAAGAGCCACAATGGATTCTCAACGAGCGTCATCTGAGATGCAAGGTTTATGGCAACTCTATGGTGCATATGGAACAAACACAATCGCAGAAGATTCTCTAGAATATCTCGTCCAACAAAACTCATTGTGTGCCAAATCTCCATGGAGACCGAAAGGTAAACCAACCGCTGCTAGGAGTTCGGAGCGCAAGAGCTGGGATAACAAAATTAGGATGGATAGAATTTAAAGAATAGCATTTCTTTCATGTTTTTATTTTTTCCTTTTTCCATGTACATAAAAACTTTATAATAAATATATTAAAAGAGGGAGAAGCCCTTTTCCTCAAAAAAAATAATAATAATAATAAATTATTCTACAGATTATAAGTTTAGACTAGTGCCCTGCGTCGTTAATCCTGGACTAGAGTCGTACAATTATACCATACTTCTAAATTTTAGTATGTCATTATTCTGGTATGTGAATCGCTAACTTTCATGCGCTCATGTCTGACACCAATTCTTTGGAGATATTTCATGCTAAGTCTCTTTTGACGGCTTCATCTCATGTCAATTCCGGTCGATCCCTACATGTTTAAGAGATAAAATTACATTTAAATATTGAATAATAAGATATTGTTGGTATCGAACCTTGCGTGCTGTCAAATGTTGAGGTTCAATTCAAGAAAATAACTCTTACTCTTTCACGTGTCCTTATATTTTTTTGGCTGTAGGAATTTGGTAATATCGAGTCGCCCATGTATGCACGGCAACGTCATTTCTTCTCTACTATTTATAGCAGGTCTTTTCTTTCTTTTTTTTCCTATAAGAAAATTGAAAGATTTTGGTGTATTTTGTATCAATTTCCTTAAAAAAAATTTGGGTGTTCTGGCTTCTGTTTTGGCCCTTCTGTCTAATAATAATTTCAGAAACTTCATATAATTATAGCACTGCTTTCTGACCAATTTCACAAGTATAATGCTTTGGTTAGAGAAGTGCCAATCATAATCTTTACTGTTCTTGTATGTACTATAGTCTTGTTGGCTTGTCCAATCTTTGTTTGTATTTTACAAAACCGTTGTGATTTTAATAGTGAGTAATCATTGCCATATTGATTTTCGTTGTCAACAGCAGTCTTTTTTTTTCTTTATCATTTACCCTTTTCTTTAGAACTCCCTTGATCCTACTAAAATGTTTTCGCTGATATTTTGTGTTGTCACAGGATGCAAGTTAAACCTTCATCTCAGCCTGTTATATTAACAATCCCAATCTGTCATTGTGACGGTAAGCCTTTGTTTGTTATATTATTCTTTTATGGAATTTCTCCTATTCTGAACTCTACAAGGGATAGTCTTGTAAGAAGTTTTTGTAAATATGCAATATTTTAGCTATTTGCTAGTAAAAAGCCAATATTTTAATATTCTCCATAACACCAACACATACTTCAGCATTTGATCACACCAAATTTTTAAATCAATATAACAAGAAATTTACACTGAAATTTTCTGGTTTGACTCATTTATGTTGGAACCTCTTAGGTTTTGATAGGGCACAGATGCTATTTATTGCTCCTAAGACTTCATCTTTTCTTGTTCTATTTCAGATACAGATTCAGCCAGGGCTTCACGCAAACAATACAGAGAAGCCATTTTTTCTGTTCTCTTTGATATGAATGTACCTTCCATATGTGCGATTGACCAGGTACCCTTTCTTCAATTCCTTTGGCAAATAATTCACATGGCTTGTGAAATACAGTTAAGGGTAAAAAGGAAGTTGAGAATGCTTGAATGAAGTTGTTAATTTTTCTAAATGTTTCTGGAAGTTAGAATAATTACCCCAGATGGCATTTGCAATGTTTTCAAGGGGTATAACAAAATTATTTTGAGTCTGAGTTCCATTAGTGTGGCCACGGGTGGGTATTCGCTTACAAGGCTGATGAGTTACAAAATAAACAGGCATTATTGGCATTGTACGCTGCAAAAAGGATTTCGGGTATTGTTGTAAATATTGGTTTCAATGTCACCTCCGTTGTCCCTGGTAACTCTCTCTCTCTCACACACACAAACACACAAGCGCAGACAAATGCATATTCACAAAGAAACACGTTTATAATACTCGAACAAAATATTATGGCACCTTTAATTAAATAAATAAGGAACAAAATGCTCTTGTTTAACTAATATAACAGTGGTACACTAAACATAATGCATAATACATCTACCATCGAATTCGAGCATCATGTTCGAACTTATTATTAAAAAATTTCAGGAAATTCTCTTTACTATATTATTATATAATGATTTGTTTGACACCAATACACATTTTATGACCATTGTTGTTCTTCTTAACAGTATATAGAGGCAAGGTAATGCGTGAAATTGGTGTAGAACTAGTGGGGATAGGTGCTCTCAAGCTAACAGGCTTTTTGAAGGATCTAATGCAAAGAAGTAATATGACTTATGAGTCACTTTACACTGTTCGGACCATCAAGGAGGTATGTGCCCTGTTGTTTGTTTACTTGAAAAATTACCTATGCCCTGTGATCTAGTTTCTAGAAAAGAAGAAATAATGAGAAGTTAGGATAGGAGCAGACAGAAAGTAAATTGTTCGGATCCACTGGGGAAGCTTTGTGTGCTTTTCTTAACTCTTCAATTATAGTCATCTAAAGATCTGCCCTTAAATGAATTATTGTCTTTTTCATTTTAAATAATACAGAAGTTATGTTATGTGGCACTGGATTATGAGGCAGAAACGAAAAAGGACACAAGTGCCTCGTGTGAGGTGGAAGGCGAAGGTTGCTTCACACTTTCTAAAGAAAGATTTCAAATTGGAGAGCTCCTGTTCCAGCCCCATCTCGGAGGACTGTAAGTGTCTCTGTCAGCTTAAATGTCTTTATGTCATGTCTACCATACTGTCTCTGATAATGATGCTGTTGGAAAGATTAATTGTCCATTGCGGGTTTTTACTTCTGTGAGTTTTAGCATGATTAAAGTTAATACCTACTACTTGAGAGACTTGCGGACAATTCCTAGTTATTATTTCTGGGTTGAGAAAACTTGTTCTGTTAAACATTACCAATTTTATGAGTATCCCGAGTGACCGATTCATTCTCTAAGATCAAAGGCAATAAACTAAGCAAGCAGATTAAGATGCTGATTCGAGATCGTGTAGTTTTTGTTTCTTGATTTAAATTTAAATTTTATGTGCATCTTCTCCTATAAAAAAATGGTTGTTATAATATACCGGCAATTCTATAAAAACTAGTTAATTGAAAATCTATTCAGAAATAATGCGGAAATATATTTGGTAATTATAGACATAATGCGGAAAGTTAATTTACATAGAAAATAATCTCCAATGGAAGCCTCCATTTCAACTTAAATGGAGAAGTGAGAAACAATCTGATTCCCCAACAATTATGCTACTTGCTTTTTAGCATATATTGTTTAGTTGGTTTGTAATTGGAGGAGCATACTGGGAATGTGGACTTTTCGGTAAGAAAACTCAAGAAAGGAAAAGAAAAAAATAGACACGGAAAAGGTAAATAAAAAACAAATAAAAAAGAGAGAAGAAAGAAAAAAAAAGAGAAAGAGAGAGATGGTATTAATGGAGAAGGGGGAGCAGCACCTCTAGCATGATGTATGCCTCTTTTTTTAACAAGAAGGATTTTATGATTAGGAAGACAGAAATTCAAGCAACACTCAAGTTAGAAAAACAAATGTAGTCTCTATCCTTTCCTAACGTGTAGGTTAGTTTATTGTATTTAAACCTTCTATTAAATAGAGAAATGGTAATTAATTAGCTCTGTTAACTCTAGAGCTGGCCTCATTTATTTGTGTATCTAACGAGTCAATTATGTAGGACTTTGTAATAGTGATGTCTAATAAATGAAGCATGAGCAGAATGAAAGACGAGCACCGTATATACATATATATACTTAAATAAATAATTCCAATGGACATTACAGTTGTACTTCTCACAAATTAAAGAAAAAATGACTTCTGAATGTTAGCTGTGAGTAGTACAAATGTAGACAGCTGATGTAAAATACATGTATTCTGAATCCAAAGCATACCTCCTTTTTATTTGGCAGAACTTGATGTGCAGTCATAACATCTGCAGGTTATTGTTGGTTGTATATTGAATTGTTTTTTTATCACAAGTCTGATGTGCAAGGTGAAACCAACAAGCAACATGGGCAGAATGTACATATAGTTATAACCGGGCCATGTGTATAATATGATATTGCTATCTAACGTGCTTTCATCTTAACTGCAAAAAAAAAACAGACAAGTGATGGCATTGCATAATGCTGTGGGCCTTTGCATGGACCATTGCTACAATTCCGACATTGTCGGGGATACAAGCTGGTACAAAACTGTGGTTCTGGCTGGTGGTTCTGGTTGTTTACCTGGCCTTCCTGGTAGGTTATCGTGGAAAATATACGAGTGTTATCATAGTCAAACAGAAACTTTCAATAATATATGTGTATTTGTGATATTATGGCATGACAGAGAGGTTGGAGAGAGAGCTGACAAAGCTTCTACCGGAGTCTATATCAGAGGGCATAAAGGTCATTCCACCACCATATGGCACTGACTCAGCCTGGTTTGGTGCAAAGATTGTTAGCAATGTAAGATAATAAGAACTTTGTCACAAGCCCGTCAATTTGTAAGAAATTGTAGATATTCCTTCTACCACTAGTTTAGAAGTTCATCCATTCATTATTGGCATACTGCATACCAACAATCATTCATACTCAACATACTTCCTGTTGTTACTCTTAGAAACTGGTACTTCAACTTCAATAACATAAACTACGAGATTATATTGTAATACAACCATTGAAACCACTACAAGGTAGCATTTCAAAAAAAGGGTGCTCAATCTTTGATCATGGTTGACCCTTTTTTATTTGACTAGCAATAAAGTATATTATCATGTTGCTCACAATGAAAATCAGGTCAGCACGTTTACTGAGGCCTGGTGCACAACTAAGAAAAGCTTTCGTCAGAAATTTAAGCGCGGCGCTGCATCCATAGTTGGCTCTTGGTGATTCATATATTAGTATTACCTTATCCTGCAGCATTATGTATTTAGAGAAGTTTTGATTATCAAGCGATTAACAATAATATCGGAATGTTTCATATTGTAATAGTGCAACATATAGATAAAAATATATATATAGTCCTTTTATCATCAATCTCTAACAATCTATGAGTTTGTAAAGTGCTTTTTGGCTGTAAAAATATTACAAACCTGAATAAAGTACCTTTTGTGGTGCATCTCAGCTCTGTTGTGTTCGAGCAACATGGCCTTTGGCAAGAGGGAAATTGATTAGTCGTTTAGGAGAATTTTTTTTTAGATCATAGTTTCAATCTATCGCAACTTGCAAATAGGAATGTTACCATTAGCCGATTTATGAAGTAGGTTGTCAATTCAATTCAATGTATTATTGTTGGGTTTTATTATTTTCATTTTGTAACTAATTATTTAAAACAAAAAATCATTCAATTTGATTTGATTTGATTTTAGAAAGTCGGTTTCACGAATTTTGAATTCGGCAAATTTTATTCGTAAAATTTTATTATAAAAATATAAATAACAACAAGTTAAAAATTGAAAAATATACAAAAAGATATAACATATACTAATTAAAACAAACATAAAGAAAAGTCAAAGACTTGCATATTCCATCGAAGTACTCAATGCATCCAAATCTATTAATCACATACAATCTACTTTATAATAATATATAATAGTTTCACTTTTTCAAATTTCAAGATTCAATTTCACCAATCACTACTAGCAGGAGTACCTAGATGTACTTAACTAGCGAAGCACCCAAATTTTTTTCTAAAGAAAATGCTTATTGAAAGTGTAAAGCTTATCAACGTGTCTCATTCTTTTTATTATAATGACAATTTTTCTAAGATGGCTATATTATGATAATATTATTCTAGTCATCTAAAATAATTTATTTGTCTGTTTTATTATTTCTAATTGATTTTGCTTCTTCATGGCCAAATTCCCTTTTCTGCTACTTATGTACTATTCTCATCCTCCTCATCTCTTTGGTTTGCTGCCTCTGCTGCCTCATGTCTTCCCGACCAAAGCTTTGCCCTTCTCCAACTTAAACAAGGTTTCTTCCACTCTGACCTCCCCTCTTGGGTACCTGACACTGACTGCTGTCAAGGTTGGGAGGGAGTCTCTTGCGATGTATCAACCGGCCATGTCACTGCCCTTGACCTCAGCGAGCGTTACATTGAAGGTAACCTCAGTGCCGCCATCTTCAATCTCACCTCTCTTCAGTACCTCAACCTTGCATATAATAACTTTTTAGAAAATAAAATACCAGCTCCTGGATTTGAGAAGCTCACTATGCTTACCCATCTCGACTTATCCTACTCAAATTTCACCGGTCAGATTCCAATTGGCATAGCCAACCTCACAAACTTGATTTCACTTGACCTGTCTTGTTGGTATTATCCCATTGGTTTGTGGCTGCGTATACCCAATCTACATACATTGTTTAGCAATCTTAGCAATTTGAGAGAGCTTTATCTGGATTATGTTGATGTCTCTGAGAATGGAACAGAGTGGTGTGGAGCTCTCTCTGGCTCTGTCCCTCTTTTGCATGTTCACTTCTCAATATGAATGAGTGTAATCTATCAGGTCCTATTGAGCCCTCACTGTCACTACTCAATTCCTTGGTTGTCATTCACCTCTGTGGGAATAGCTTCAATTCTCCAATTCCCGACTATTTCGCTGATTTTCCGTCGAAGGATCTTCAGCTTTATGGTTGTAACATTGCAGGGTTATTTCCAACTAAGGTATTATTCCAAAGTCTAACCTTGACTCACTTAATTTGAACTGTTTCGCGATGAAAGCCTCCTCGTAACCATACCAGAATTTCCACTTGAAAGTTCTTTGGAGAGATTGGATCTTGAACATACCATCTTGTTTAGTAGCATACCAGATTCAATTGGCAACCTTAGAAATTAATCCTTTCTATCTCTTTCAACTTGCAATGTTTTTGGTCAAATACCTTCTAACTTCGCAAAACTTGATAAATTAGAAACTTTGAACTTGTCTTATAATTCTCTCTCAGGATGGATTCCCCAAGTTTTGTTTGCTCTTCCAAACTTAGAAACACGAGATCTCAGTTATAACAAGCTTTCTGATCAATTTGGACTAGAAGAAGTATCTTTTGTTCCTATTTCGCCACTAATTAATTGAGCTTTACCTTGATGGAAATCAATTGAATGGCTTCATACCCCAAGTAATATATAAATATTCAAATCTCGAAATTCTTTTCTTAAGTTCCAATCAGTTCACTGGACCCATTCCAAATTCAATCTTTGGTCTCTCTAGTCTCTGTGAACTTTACCTGAACTCGAACAAATTCAATGGGACGGTTGAGCTCAGCTTGGTCCAATACCTAAGCAACCTCACAGAATTGTATCTATTGATACAATCAACTATCTATTCTAGATGACTTATCACACGAACAACTGCAATTAGCATTCGCAAAAATAACATCTCTTGGTTTAGCATCGTGCAACCTCAGCTAAATCCCCCGTTTATTGCGATATCATGGTGATCTTAGGAATGTTGATCTCTCCAATAACCAGTTGAAGGGAATTATACCAAGCTGGCTGTGGGAGAAATTCACTTCTAATTCTGATTATGAAATTTTACTTAATCTTTCGAGGAACATGTTTACTGGTGTGGAAAATGTTCCTCCATGTTCAGGTCCTTTCAGTTTTTGTCGACTTTTTGACATAATTGATTTGAGTTACAACAAGATTAAAGGGTCTCTCCCACTTATAAGTGTTAATAATTTAGATTATTCAAACAATGATTTCTCAGAAATACCATCAGACTATACGCTTTATTTGAAGCACACTGCATTCCTTAGATTAACTAAAAATAGGCTAACCGGAGAAATATCGTCTTCAATTTGTGAAACACCACCTATTTTTCTAGATATATCTGACAACAACTTGAGTGGCATCATTCCTTCATGCATATTAGGAACACCGTATCTAGAATTTTTGAATCTAGCATCAAACAAATTTCAAGGAATAGTACCTCGTAAGTCGTAATATCAGCAAGTCTGAAAAAGGAGGGGGAAAAAGAGCAACGGGGCAGAAATCTGCGACGTTATGTATATATATCCACAACGCATTAATTGGAATGTTTGATGAACTGAGTGGACTCAGAATACTTATTGAGGCTTCATCAATGGAAAGTGGCGTGGATTAATTACAAACCAGACGTTCAATCTCCAAAAAGAAACGAAAATATTGAGTTATTAGGACTAAGCTATTATCTCTAAGTGTAGATCTAGTTCTTTGTCAGATGCATGTCATTAATATATAAGAAAAACTTTTCTAATGAAGTGACTAATTCTAATTTTCTCTAAATTACACTCTAATTGTTATCAGAAAACGACAGACATAATTAAAAAGGGCATTTGATTTTTTGTCACTACAAAACTTCAAAATTGTCAAATGCCACTCAAAGAAAAAATTGTCAAAATGCTACTACCGACCACTTTTTTGTATTGAGATCAGAAGTCCAAAATGACATTTTGACAAAAAAAATTTCTAAGTGACATTTTGATAATTTTCATGTTTTGTAGTGTCATAAAACTAAAAATTCCTAATTAAAAATTCAACATAAATCTTGCATCCTAAGCATGTTCCTTTTGTGATGCACATCACCTTTTATCATGCATGGACAAGATGAGCGCTGGAGAGATGAGAACTCGTTACGAGATGATCATAGCAGACTTTTAATCTGTTAGAAATTGCAAATGGGAAGGGAGTCGCTAACCTATTTTATCTATTTGTTGATAGTTAGAGAAAACGTAATGTGCATTATAAATCCAGCATTAGCTTCTACTTGCTTGAATACTAAGTTCAATCTTTCAAAATACACAACCATTTCATCTTAGAATCTGTATTTCTTGAAATGATCAGTCATTTCAAAACAGAAATGGACAGTTTTTTGTGTGTTGATATTATAGCAATTACTGAACGAGCAAAGTACGACACTGTAACAACGATGAGAATTCAAGAAGGACCTGCTGTAGCAACGGTGAATTCCATCTTATACAGCTCAACAGTGTTTTCTAATAAAACTGCTAACAGTGCTCATGGCAGTATACTAGTATTGCGGTACTTATTTCAGATACATAATGATGCAAAATGAGGTTGAAGTGGATAGCCAAACGGTCCTTCCAAGAATTTATTTTAGTTGAAGTTTTAATTGGGGTCAGTTATGGAAACATTTGCTCTGGACTGCTTCTGGTCAAAACTATTAAAATCTAGTACCAATAGCTAACAAGCATTAACCAAACTGCTTTCCAGTTCATGCAAATTCAAACCACAATCCAAAGTCTCAACATACAGAGTAGAGCAACAAGTACATGATCCGAAACACAAGCCTTAGGCGATAAGTTAACCTGAGATAGACCCTGAACCCCATCAATTTTACGTTAAATATATGCTTTATTTATCAGGGGTGACAAGGCAAAAAAAGCTTGTGAATGGTTTTGGTGCTCAACCCATTGCATACTTCTGGGTCCAGGAGCGGGCAGTTGATTCATACTTAGTGCGATCCGTCTTGTACATGTGAGCGATTTCAGGCACAAGCGGGTCATCTGGGTTTGGGTCAGTCAAGAGAGAGCATATCGAGAGCAGTACCTAAAATTTGGATTGAAGGGATTAATTTCCAAAGAAAAGTTGTGCAGCCTAGGATATTTATTACAATGCAAGTATCGTTTTTAATTGTGTTTAAAGGTGATGCAAAAATTGAAAGTATTTAACTGTTAACAGAGTCAGAAATTTTATGATTACAAAAAGACAAATGTAATCGTCATCATGCACTCCAAGTGGAGCACACCTGCCATACCTCTTCTTTTTTAATGATTGTGCTTTGCTAATTAGATACGAAACATCAGAAAGTAAATAATAAGGCCACAGCAAACCTTAGATATGGTAAGAGCAGGGCTCCACTGTTCCTTCAGTATATCAAGGCAGATGCTTCCATTACTATTTATATTTGGATGGAACACCTTAGTACGGAATGAAACCTGAAATGACCACCAGAAACAAAGGCTTGCTTAGAAGATCTTAAACAAAAAAGAAAGTAGACGCTTGTTGACTAGAACTGATAAGTAGATTGAGAAATATTTATTTTTCTTATTGAAGCATAAAGCAAAAATTGTACATGCTCAGTTCAATGAACCAATTTACTATCACTCAATTAATTGTTCAATGCCATGGTATTTGGTTTCAGCCTTTCAGGTATATGGTGTGAGAACTGAGAAATGATAAACTAATAATAGAAGTATTTGGTTTCAGCCTTTCAGGTATATGGTGTGAGAAATGATAAACTAATAATAGAAGTACCTTAGGTGGCTTGAAAGGATAATCTGGAGGAAAATGGATATTGACCAAAAATACCCCACCAGAGAAAGGGCTGTCAGCAGGCCCCATTATTGTAGCCTGCCAATGGAACATATCTTCCCCAGCAGGTCCTGTGACCAACACAAATTTCAGCAAATGAAAATATATGTAAATATAACTAATTTCTTAATTTCAATAATAAAAAAAATTGACAGTAGGCAGATTTGATTAACAAAAAAAATACAGGGACGCCCTCACCCAATACTTGGTAAGCAATTTGCAACAGAACTCAGTAGGTCATGCTAGGAAATAACATGCCAGCAGGTCTTGGTTATCAATACTACACAAACATTCAGCCAAGGCTATTAGTCAACCCAAAAAGGACCACCTTTGTAAGTATTATATTGCAAGCATTACACAAGCATTCGGCCAACGCTATTGTCAAGCAAAAAAGGACCATATTCTCCCCCAAATTTATCATATTCAATCAACTGAGTCGCCACTGGGTAATTAATTAATATATAGTAATAATATTATTTGTTGGTGCAATGCTAAGCATTCAATTGAGGGTAATAGTCAAGCAAAATAGGGCCATATTCTCCCCAACTTTATAATATTTAAATCAACCGAGTAGCCACTGCGTAAGTAATGTGTAGTAATTAGTTGTAAGTACTACCGAGTATCCAACCTTATTATATTTAAATCAACTGAGTAGCCACTGCATAATTAATGTGTAGTAATTATTTATAAGTACTACCGAGTATTCAACCAAGGGCATAGCCAACAAAAAAGGACCATGTTCTCCCTAACCTTATTAAACCAAGCCAACAGGTAATTAAATTATAGTAACAAGGGCCGTAAGTGCAGATGGCTTGTTTCCAATTCAACTTATTCTCGGGTAAAAGAAGGAACAAAAAAAGCTTCAACCTCAACCAAGGAAAGCTGTTACATCGCATTTACCAGACAGTCAAAGCTACTTGCAACTATCGAAAAAAGGGAATGGATGCAAAAATAATAAATACTGATACCTCTTTCCAAATATGGTAAATACATGCTAGGTTAACATATCCCTAAAGCATTATGAACTAGCACACAGTCCAAATTAATATGGAGGTGTGCATATAAACACAAAACAAATCATAAGTGGAAAAGAGAAGAATAAAGGGAGGAAAAAGAAACGAACCGGCACTGCATGAGGTGGGAGGATCCTTCTGCAAATCCTTCAACTCCTTCAAAATTCTTTTCGAAGCCATCTCCTTTTCCTCAGATTCTACAAAAGCAATGTAACAAGTAGAGGTTAAATTAAATCTTAACCGAGAAAAAAAACAATCTGATGTTACTCCTGAAAACATCAACAAATGGTATATCTATAACCTTGCAAAACAAGATATAAGGTATACTCCAATACTCCTGAAACTGAAATATACCATATGTTTCCCAGCAATCCTCATTATTTTTAAAATCCTTAAGCACCATCCACCCTCCTATTTTACCCTACCACGCGACGAAGAAGAGGGGTAGTTTAGACTTTCTGTGTATGGAAAGCCAGAAGCTGGGGACGAAATGGCACTTCTCCGTATGTAGAGGAGGTTTCACTTTTTGAAGGATATAGACGTAATCTGATGATCTGACATTATACTTTGAGAGATTATTCTTTAAGAAAATATAACTGTAACCATTATTAGGAAATGTTAATTAAGGTCGTTCTAGACATCATTTAACTGTTGTTTTTATACAAAGAGAAACCAGTAGAGAAAAACACACAGAATGTAGAGATTCTATAATCGGAAATCAAAACTTCTAACAACTAGCTCTTTCTCCTAAATCGTACAGCATACCAGAACCAAGCTGTGTTTTATTGGATTTTATATAAGTAGCTCAAATCTTTTTTAAGGCCAGGTAAGAAGAACTTTTGGAACGATTTTCAGTTTATCTTTGAATATTTTCAGCGATACTACACCTCTTTCAAGTAGATCTTATCTTCTTTCAAAGAAAAAGTAAAAACAAATATACTTCTAGAATCACCCCCACACCCCCCTCCCCACCAAAACCCGCGTGAAAATTACAAGAGAATAAAGCGAGAAAATTACGATGATTAGAGAGTGAAAATTTTCAAGCGTAAAGCTACGCTCTCTCTTTCCTCTCCCTAAACGGCGATCTGGTCGTCGGTTCCTCCCATCAGAGCATATATACTAAAGTAACACGACAAATCAAGGAAAGAACAAAAACCGAAAGATCGTAAAATCGATCGATCGGCGAAAGAGAAGCTCACCAAAGCACGAATGTCGATCCCTCTTTTCCTCTCACTCCTCTCTCGCTCTCTCTCTCTCTCTATAGGCGCGAGGAGTCGGATGATAAAACGCAGAGAAGGGATAGTACAGTAATGAAATGTGCTTATAGAGAGGAGAGCTGTGAGTGAATGGGGAAGCTGATCTTCTACCGCGCAGCACCGATGGACGGTCCATATTTTCTGCGCAAAGAAGTTATGGACGGTCCCGATTTGATTCAGGGGATCTGATATTATAAAGTTTATCTTGCACGAATCTCAATGCAAATCAAAGTCTGATATTTGCTGCTCAGCACGCACAATATCGGTGCTGCGCGGTAGAAGATCTCGTTCCGTGAGTAGGTGCTGATGCGATAGGTTCCTAGATCTGCACCGTCCATTCGAGAGAGAGTGGATGGATTTGTACGCGTTGCGACTTGCGTGAAGTTTACGCGCGGAATCCCGCTTTTACTCTTAATTTCTCTCTGCGGTTCATTTTATTAACTTTTTGTGGATTCTTTGAAAAGAGCCCTTGCCCTATTTACCAGCACTCTTTTGGAATCCACATCTGCTAGAGCACTACAAGTATTATGCAGAATTTACATCGTTCATTAAATCTTATGTGGTGTGTGCGAACTTCGAGATTCAATAAAGGAATCTTAAAATACTTTGTAGTACTTACAGAGGATGTAAGTCCACTCTTTTGGACATCCATTTTCAAAAAACAAAAGTTCAGTACTACATAGCCAAATGTCTAGAGTTGGCAAGTCGGATCGGTCGGCTGGTTCAGATCGGGTTAATTTGACTGTCTATAATAGTCGGGTTGGGTTGAGTTTCGGGTTGTCATGTGTCAACAACTTTCATGTCATGGGTCGGATCGGGCGAGGACAGGTCGGGTTTCATGTCAGGCTGCATCGACAACTTTTGTGTCTTGTGTCGGGTCAGGCGAGACCGGGTCGAGTTTTGGTCGGATTGCATCGACAACTGTCAAGTATTATTTTGAGTTTTAAGTTCAATAGGGCAAGATCGGGTTGCGTATTGAATTGTGTTAGTAAATATTGATTTTTTCTGATGTTAATTTGTTAGGAAAATTAGATTATGACGTATGCAAGATAAGATTATATCAATTTACATTTTGTATTAGGTCAAGTCGGATCGGATCGGGTACAAATCCTCATGTGTCGCTCCATCTGGGGTTACGGGTCATCTCGGGTCGGGCTAGGGTCCTCATGTGTCGCATTATCTCGGGTTACGGGTTGTCTCAGATTGGGTCGAGCTCAGGTCACTCATGTGTCGCTTCGTCTCGGATTACGGGTCATCTCAGATCGGGTCGGATCAGGTTCAGATAGTTTGACTCCATCAAAATATCGAATCAAATCGAGTTCAGTTCAAGTCGAATCGGACGAATTTCTCGGATCGAATCGAATTCTGCCACCTCTACAAATGTCGCATGCTTACGTGGATTCTTATCCCGTGCACTGTGCACCACAAAAAATATATATATAAAAAAAGCCTACATTTGTTTTAGGGTTATTTTGACACAAATTTTGGAAAGAATTATTTTAGAGGTCAAGCTGTTTGTTGATTAGAACTTGTGAAATTTCTCGTCTGACAGAACAGCAGGGAATATTTTTATACAAATTTTGAAAAGAATGTTATTTTAGAGGTCAAGCTGTTGATTAAAATTTCTTACGTAACATCAGTAAGGACTAAGTAGCGACAAAATTGCTGTGCTTAAATAAAATGTTGTCGTTAGACACCTTTCCTCTCTCAGAACATCGGATATAAAATTGCTAGAAAATTTTACATGGAAGTCCATAAAACTTCAGTAAACCCCAAAAAAAATTCATACCGATTGAATGAGGTTCATTTTAGTTATCCATCAGTGAAGATAATCTTCCCCCATCAGTCCATCACAATATTTGTCGGCTTTATTTTATGTAATTACAAATTCTAAATCAAGACCTTCATCTAGATAAAAGTACTAATCTTTAAGCAGCAAAAACTTCACATTATATTTTTCAAATTAATCATATTATTCATTTAATTTTAGTCCTATATATATTTGTATTCCAATTCTTATTGAAATACATATTATGTCATGTCCTAATTAATCATATTATTAGACTTATATTTAGAAAACATAAATGTAACGCTTGTGACAATATTTAAAGATATAATTATAATACACATAAATTCAACTTTGTTAGTGAATTTAGACGTATCGAATCCAACATATTTTTCTCAGGAGATTCTCGTTTTCTCTGAAAGCA
Source organism: Eleocharis quinqueflora (assembly GCA_964058865.1). Classification (NCBI taxonomy): domain Eukaryota; kingdom Viridiplantae; phylum Streptophyta; class Magnoliopsida; order Poales; family Cyperaceae; genus Eleocharis; species Eleocharis quinqueflora. Next base: position 19,663 of record CAXKVX010002009.1, on the reverse strand, counting down.
ACTTGCAATTGAAATATTGCACCCAATTGTTGTAGTTAGACTTGTGCCAGAACTTTGCCTCCGTGAGAACTGACATCTTGACCATATAACACCAGAAGATAAATACAATCAAGAAGACAGCTATACAATCTGCAGGTACTAAACCCTAAATTACAGCCACTTCAATTACAAACTGAAATGAAAAGAAAATATGAAGAAGAAACCAACCCTTCTTCCAACCCAATCAATTCTCGGCTTTAATATCTCTTCACATACAAGAATCCTAAGTTTTCATCAGTAAAAACCCTAACTTCTTTTTCCTTTATCCAATATCTTTCACAACCACCGTAACCCGATAATTTAAGCCTAATTTTCCCTACCACACTGATCTGTGCAACTACAATTCACACACACACAGCCAGTTGAACTCCCGACTAAAAAGCTAATTTAGATGGAATATTCTCATCTTGAACCAGACTCAAGCGACCTTGCTGTACACTGGCATGTTTCCCCGGCAGTCAGACTCAGGTGTGCACGGCTCATTGATGGGCCCACTGTCAGGAGCAGATGAATGGGTCACTCGGTGAGATTCAGAGGTGGGACCTGGCGTGGATGGATCTGTCCTTTCAGAGGTGGAAGCCACGGGGTTGGACATGTCTGGTGTCGTCTCAGCAAGTGCTGCACCAAGGCGTTGCTGCTCCTCAATTATCTTTTGGAGGTAACGACCTTGTGCCTCTATTCTCAGCTGGAGTTGCCTTTGCACCTGGAATAAAGGATAGATCAAGTTAATTATTTTTTTCTTTGAGGTCATAATTTAATAAGGTTCGTGTATTGGACAACCAATCACAAGAAGCAACAAATATTTCGTCTAGAAATAAATAAGAGTTTTAATTAATAGACACTGTTTAATTCTCTCATTCTCGATAGCTAAGCATTAAATTCATGTGGACCCCCAAGTGACTAAGCAGAGAAAAGTTTCCTTCTCGTGACCTTTTTCCATGCTTGTCTTCTTCTCCTCCCTCTTTTTTTCCGAAAAGAAAATAAGAAGGGTCAAGCCCAAGTGGTATTTGAGACTTGGAACGAAATACCACAATTACCAATATTATCTAAGCATCGAAATATGCTTATCACCAAGCTTTACATTTAATATTCCTGTCAACTATTCTTTTTAATAGGCAGGAAACCATTGGTTGCAAGCATTCTACACTTAATTATTCTTACCATCCAAAGCAGCATCTCATAATAATTAGTAATATTAGCATCAAGATTGATTAAAATCATCATTATTATTATCTCAATTTTAACTGAGCACTGAAGAAGGCAAGCTAGTTGACGAACAAATGAAGTAATGAACAGAAAGGATCATGATATTGCTGGTAAGAACTGATGTTCCAACTGGATTGTTTTTGTTATAGGAACAAAAAAGAACATCCACTTGCCTCAAGTTGTTCGTGTAACCTTTTTTGCACCTCCATCTGCAGTTTTAGAGCTTCAGACAGTTGCATGTTCCTACCAAAATTAATAGAAGAAAGATATAGTAAAGAAATAATGTAATACTACTATCATTGATTTTTTTTCTAATACAGGAAAAAATAGGAGAGTTCTTCTTTGAATGGAAAGGTACATACGTCATGATACTAGAGAACCATTGATTAAGACATGTTTAGAAAAAAAAGAAAAAAAAGATCTATCAAATATAGTTCTATGAAGTTGACTTTGAACAACATGTTTAGACAAATCTCACTGTTGACTGTTGCCATTTATGCATACTTACATGTGTCTATTAATTGTCTAAACAATTTTTTATAACATGCTTTTAATAACTAGATCAGAAGAAAGATTCTATTTCTCAAAAAAAAAAAGAATGATTCTATATTTGAAAAACAATGATGATGGCTGACAGATTTAGGAAGAGGAAGAGGAAGAGGTGTGCATGCTAAAGGCATGACCAGGGAAATAATTGGGAAATGTTCTTTAAAAAGTAGGAATTGTAACTTACAAAAATGTAGTTCATTTATTTATTAAATAATAAATATAGAGTTCCTTTCCCCTTGTATTAAAACTTACGATGAACTCTCCAGACCCACAAGCAAATCATCACCATCTTTCTTCTCTGATTTCGTACCTAGTCCACAAGAGGAAGAACTTATATCAAGCAAGAACAAAGCATACAGCATTGTAGTCGAGTAAACATTTTTACAGAAGTTTCAATCTGTTATGATGCTCGTTCCTTTATTACATCATGGTCTCTTGCACAAAACTTTCAGTTAAAAGAATTTAAAAAATAGGGATGATGAAATTGATGTCCAGCCTAGATGTAAGCAGAATAGGTGTCAATTTGCTACTATTAAATACCCGGCGTGTAAAAGAAGCTGAATATGTATGGACATATATACAAATACATACTTCTAGTTGTTATAGTAACATACCTTCAGATGAATCTGGGATATACTTTGCAAGCCTGTATTTCTGTATAAAGAGGTAACAAAAGTGAACTCAGTAAGAATGAGATTGCCAAAAATGGATGGACGGTGCAAATGAGAACTTTCCATACCTGTAAATGGCTTTTCACATGATATATGGTTAGTCCTTGCACACCCATAATTCTAAGTACTCCTTTAGGAGTTGCTTCTGTCAAATGAAAGATCAAGTAGTCTGTTATTTCTTAGGGCAAATTAAAGAAGGGATAGTTGAGATAACTGAAATCATCTATCTATTGGCCATACATATATGACCTTATTCTGATTTTAGATTTCTACTGATAGGGTCATACTCAGTGCTTATAGCCAGCATGTAAATTGTCTCTTGTTCAGCATCTTTCTCCTAATCTCTGAATCAAAGGGTCCTCCCTCTAGAAATTCATTCATATATATTCTTTCAATTCAATTATTTATCCTTTGTGCCTAAATTTCCTATTACAAGTAGCTCAATTATAATTTTATAACAATATATGCTACACATAGTTGTTCAACATATATCATGACCCCTAGCCATGGAAGAGGCCTCTGGGGTCTATTATATACTACTTGAGAATTACAAAATGCTTAATTGAATTTTACCAAACCGTTCCATGAAAATGTCGCTTAGCAGTGGCCTAGGTAAAATTACGGACAATAGCAGTGAACTGACCGACCCCCTGAGTCTTCACATTTAGACTCAGTGACTCACCTTTGTCCCTAGCCTATGACAAAACTTGGATCAGAATTATGCTACTATGTCTAAGGGAAACTTTAAGAAGAACAACAATACAGATAAGCAACTGAAAATCAAAATGACAATTTAAACCCAACTAAAGCAGGAAGTACACTAAAATTACGACAACAGTAAAAACAATGTTTTCTTCCAACTACTATACAATTTGTTATTCACAATATATGCCACTGGCTAGTTACAAGGTTTCTATTGTAATAGCTGACAGACGTCAATGTTAATTATCAAAGCAATGCTTAAATATTCAAGCGACACTGAGAAAAATAGAGAAAAAAAGTCATACTTTCAGGTCCACCAAGCAGATTTACAGCATCAACAAATCGTTCATGCAACTCATCGGTCCACCGCAGTCTTTGCCGTGCACCGTGTCCACCATTGCTATTATTATTACCACTACTGTTTGTTGTGTTGTGAACTCCATTCATGGGACTCATGGTGGTCTGAGGAGGGCCCACTTGCTGATCATGTCCATGAGATGCTGAATTGTTATGAGAACTAATACTAGGTAACATGTTTGCTTGGTACATTGCCATTATCTGTAAAACGAGGAAACAAAACTGTCATATAAACGTGTTTGTTTATTCATTTTCATATAAGGAGTCAAAATTCACAAATTACTCATGAAAACTTCAGTAGTATGTGAAAGCTAACTAATATTACATGTGCCACAGAATATTCCATATATGTTACCAAGCAGCAAGAAATGTACAGTATTAGGTAGGAGCCAGAGCTAAACAAGATAAGCTTTAAAAATCATTAGTTGTCAGGACATGTAAAGCTAAACAAGATAAGCTTTAAAAATAATCAGTTGTTGGGACATGTAAAACTATAAACCTTACCAACACAAAATGTGTTTTTTAAACTTGCGAAAGAAAAATAAAAGTTGTACATATTTGTCCCTAGAAACATCTCATTATTTGTGTCAAAAGATAATGAAAAATTTGGAAATCCTGAGAAATATTTCATGATACTTTTCATAAAACCATTGCCAGAGAATCCACAAAGGCAGCTTATATATCTGCATTATCATTTTCCTACATGGAAAATATAATTTGGCATGATTTTAGTGCTTAGGCTAACTCCGCCTATGTTTTACATAGACGGTCCCAAGCCCGGAAAGGAGGAGGATTGTGATAGGCTTGGCGAACCAACGTAAAAATTCAGCCAATCTTATGAAAATGAAATCAAATATGGGCTTCATTTCTAGCCTACCCCAACTTGTTTGGGACAAAAGACTGTTGTTATTGTTGATTTTAGTGCTTGGGCTCTGCTTCCTGTGGCCGATAAGCATATAAAAGAGCCTAAGCATCAGTGACTTGCCACGCACAACAATTAACCCTTCAGGGCCTGTTGTAGGTGATGGCAAAATAGAGATAGAGACAACAATGCAACTCGAATTGAAGCATCCTAATTCAGATCAAACCAATGCATAGTAGACTTTAGTTTAGACAGTAAAAAAAAAAATCTTTCTTCAGAAGTAAATAGACCTTCTAATGCAAAATAGTAGTATGCAGTGGTGACAAATTCCTAATAACAGGGATTCCTAGTTCCTTCGCATCTCCAATGAAATTGCTTCACATACCAATAATTAAGCTCAGCAAAGCCTATAAAAAATCATAATTAACATAATTTGTAACGAACTATAATCCTCAATTAACAACCAGATTCTGAGCTGATCAACCCAAGCACCTCAAAATTGGCTCAATAAACTTGCCAAGCAGCAAGGAAAACTAGACAGCCAAGAGTAAGATCACCAAAATTCCAACTTTGACACAAATTTAAACACCTGAAAAAGAAAGATAGCGTGGGAAAGAGTATGCACCCGAATTGGTAGTAGAGATGAAAATGCCAATTCGACTAAACAGTAAAAAGATCAGGCCCAATCGAAAGAGCCAGATCGAACGAGCCAGATCCGCCGAGTTCTTCGGCCGTGATGTGCGATGTCGAGAGGTGAAATCCAGCGAAATGCGTCGCCTTCTCGGAAATCGTGTTGCAAACGCAAGAGGTGTCAACAGAGAGTGGAAGAGGGATGCGCTTCGCGCAGTTCACGGCTTCACGCTGATAGGAAGAATTTCATTTCAGGGTTGAAGTGAATTTAAGAGATGATTCAATGTTCAATGTTGAACGAAGGGAGCTTAATCCCAAATTTCATTTGTTTAGTTGCTTTATTGCCCAAAAAGACTGAATTTTTTTGCTTATCCTAAAAATAAATTACGAGTATATGCCTTAAAATTAATGCACTATGTACATGTATATTTAAAAGTGTTATTCAAATGCATGTATTTATAAATCTAGACAGAATCAAAAAAATTGAAGTATCTATGAAAATTACGTTTAAATTCTTTGTTTAGATTCTGTGTTCGTAGTGTTATTTAAACTTTGTGTTTAGTAGTGTTATTTAAACTATGTGTTCAGAAGTATTTTCGGAACATTGCATTCAGACACATCGTTCAGACTATGAATTCATGGTTTCAACTTTATTTAGAATTGTTTTGATTAAAATTTGAATTTTTAAACGCATATATTTAGATAACACTTATGAGTGATGCGTTCACAAAATAAACATAATGATGTCAATTTTTTAAATCATGCATATTCTTGTTATTTTGTAGAAATAAGCAAAAAAAATCCAAAAGACTAATGAGAGAGGATTTGATCATTGAGATTCTTGTCTCAAAAATAAAATTTCTTCTGATTTTCATCATTGACGATCGATTGCGGTGAGGCGGTCGATTCAGGACGTCGAAACTTGTGTAGTGCGACGTCGCGCGATAGCATATTGGGGTCCCAACTTTCAGTACAATTTCTCGGATTTTGAGAGTTGGAAGAGAGTTTTACTTTCTAATATCGTGTTTGTCATTAATAAATCACCTGGCAGGGGCGGATTTGCAAAAAATTCTTATATATTTAATTATTTATACAATTTGAATTTTTTTTTAAATAATCATGTATATCTAAAAATGTCTAATTTTGTTCCTCTCGAAAAAAAATTATAAATCTTACTCCTGACGAAAACTTCGAATCCATCACCTGATGTACTTAGCTTGCGTTTAATACTGTAAGTTCTTCCTCGGGTCACTCGAGCAATGAGAAAAAAAAAACAGGATGTCTTCTTCAAAGATAGAAATTTAACAGTGATGCTCATGTTTAAGAGGAGATCATTACCTATTTGACTCTTTAGAAGCTCCGGCTCCGCCGCTGTTCTTGGGACTTGTTTTATTTTAATCAGTACATGACTTCATAATAACAACATTAAGACTTTTTATAAGATTTGTATTTTGCAACAGTGATGTTCATGTTTGTACATTTGAAGAGGTGAGGTGCTTATGTACGTTTGTATGTTTGAACTATCTTTTAGTTGTTTGATATTGTTTTTATAATTTTGTTAGTATTAAGTTAATTTTGCTTTTGTTTCCCCTTTGTAAGTTGTGCATTGATGCTAGTTTTATTATTAAAAATTTGCGTAATTTGTTGCTGATAAATATTAAGATTTTAAAGAGTCTGTATTAAGAGTTCATTCATTGACAGTTAAATGCAAAGATCTATGTAGCAAAACTTGGTGCTATTTTTTTTTTATTAGGAGTTTACATTTACATAGTTTGTTGCTGATAAATATAAAAAACTTTAAGACTGTATTTAAGAGTTCATTCAATGAGTGTTAAATGCAAAGCTCCAAGTAACGAAACTTCTAAAATGTAAGGTTCCATATACCAATGAAATTCAAAAGGAGTAACTTGATTAAGTATTAAAACTTCTAAATTCAACTATTAAATCTTACATATTCTCATAAGTATTGTTTATTGGAATAGTTTACTATAAAGACTTGTATTCGTTAGTATATGAATAGTTTACTAGTATTCAGTGTTGAGTCCGTATCTGTTATCATTAGTGGGGATAACATGACTTTGTTATCCTCTGATCCGACCGTCAGATTTCTATGTTGATGAATGTACGGCACAAATGGACTGTACGGAGCCCGATATATTATATATTTTAAACGTTAGATAAAAAATAAACAGTCAGATCTGAGAAAAACAAAGTCCTGTTATCCCAGAATAACACTTCATATCAGTACTATTAAAAATTGTTCGAATAGGTTTTATTAGATATAGAGGCGAAATAAGAAATGCCACATTTCATTATGCAAATAGTAAATGTATAGTGAAATAAATATTTAAACAGCATTTTTTTTATATTTGGAGGGAATGTTACTTGATAAAATACCAAGTAAAATAATACGATTGTATAAAAAAATAGAAGTCCATGTAAAAACTAGCATGTCCTTGCAAGATTACCCTCTGCCCCCTGCAAAGTACATATATTTTCTCCTGCTAGATTCTCCAACAAAACTAATAAACTAATAACACGGTCAATCTTATCAAGGTTTCCATCAAGAGTTAATTAGTGAATCCAAAGGCAATTGAGAGATCCATAATTCTTAGATTTGTAAACGACCAAGTCCCTTCTTAATTACATATGTGCATCTTTACAAATTTGCAACAGCCTTCACATAAAATTAGATTCGCAAGCTACCCACAAAAAAGGAGCAAATTATTTAGCAGCTGCTGCCTCCTCTTCATCTTTTTTCCAAACAGGTAGGATGCCTTGAGCAGCCAATCTTTTCTCAACCCAAAACACCACATGTTTTGCTGTTATTTTCTTCTCATCTATTAGAAATGGTTCTACTGTACTCACTTTTGACCCATATGATGACAGTGAAAATCCCTTGGGACCTACAAAATCATAACAAATGAAATTTTAGAGAAAGTTTCTTTGCCTAATAAAATGAGATAATTTATGTAGTCCCACAAAATGTGATAATTTCAATTTCATCCTGCAGATGAGATAAATTGCCTAGTCTGCTTGCCCCATTTGTCATATAATCGTTATATTATTTTACTCCTTGCAAAAATATATCTTTTCCTATATTCCTTTACCTGGAAAATTTGAGAAAGATTTTCAGAATCCTCCTTTAACACTATTCATAGATGGCAAAGGTCCCAAAGTATGTTATGTTATTTCAATAAGAATAATACAAAATAACAAATAGCATACATGTTATGCTACAAAAATGCAAATAATTATACATGATGCGAGTAAATTTGAAAATTAAGCTCCAAGGAGCTAATTACCAGTTAGAACGCCATCTGGAAAAAATGCCCAGAAGTAATAGGGTATCTCATCCTTTACAAATGAGCCCTCCAACTGCAGAAGATAAAATAAATGAATATAGAAAAAGCTTCATTCGAGCAAAATATTAAGTAAAAATGATAGGGGCTAAATTCAAATTAAAAACTGTGATATGACAAATTGACAATAATTTAAGACAATCCTAATTTCAAGGAGACAGTGACAATTCTGTCTTTACAGAAGTATGGTGTCACTGATATTACTCCATAGTTTACAAGTGTCAAACTAACAGTTCATTCGAGTACTTGTAGATAAATAATTTTAGATAACGATGAATTAGTCCTAATTAAGATTCTTAAGATGGCTTATTTATCTCACTTACTCTATTATCTTGAAAGGACAGTTCAATTTCTGACAAATCCTCGTCAGACTCAAGTGTAGCTTTTAGTGCTGGAATGACATCCTCCTGCATGAGCTCCGGCAGTTCTTTTGTCGGTGCCTTTTTTGGTTTTGCCGCAGCTGCTGGCTTTGCAGCTGGTTTTGCTGCTGATGTTGCTGCTGGTTTTGCTTCTGATGCTGCTGCTGCTGGTTTTGCTTCTGATGCTGCTGCTGCTGGTTTTGCTTCTGATGCTGCTGCCTCAGTTGTATCCTTCTTGTCAGTAACTAACCACATTAAAATTGGAACAAAGTTATGTGCAAATTCCTTGTAAAACATAGAAATTAACAACGGTAAGGTGATAATAGTATTGAAAACCATGAATCCTTAATTGAAAGTTGGTTTTTATTCTAATTAACAAACACCTTTAGAAGGTTTGCTGATATGAGATTAGATTTGGAGATTGTTACTGGTGAATGAAGCAGAAGAAATGTTCTTCTCTTTTCCCTTTTTTTAAGAAAAAAGATTGCTGATATTGTCAGGTATCCAACTGATTTGAGGGCTAGTAAGATAGCAAGCATAGAGGTGTATGTGTAAAAATGAATGTTTTTATTGGAACATATAAAACCATGTTATAGACATGAGTTCATAAGCACATAATTCTATATTTGGCAATATTGATTCCAAATAAAAGACCACTAATAACAATGGCAACATAGGAATACGTGTGAAAGTGCTGCATAAACAAGCCAATAAGTAGACTGGTTACACCAAAAGGCATGTATCTTATAAAAATAAAGATAATTAACATATAAAAAATAAAACAGAATAGTAACGAAATCAGCTTGACGCGTTTAGGTGATTACCCCTTTTAGCATTTAAATTATTTGTAAGAAACCAGAGTGATAATTGAGTGTTCAACATTCATGCTACACATCCCCTTGAAATCGTAAAAAATATTTTCAAATTAATGTATTGCGATTGCAATATATTCTCATGTAAATATGGCATGCGTCAAAATTGAGGCAATCTAGAATTTGATTGGTTCATTTTTATAAAATCAATAAAACTTAAATACTATAGTAAAAAATTAAAATTGTTTGATTGTTCATTGGAATTCGAATCGACCCAAATCCGTACAAAGGCTATTTATGAAATGAAGAGTGCGTCTACAATTTTTATTTTCTAATTTGATTACTTATGTTCAAACTTCAAACTATCAAGTATATGAACATGAAAGCTGAATGTGCCCTATTATTATCCTCATCTTTAATGGAACCTGAAAAAATATGTATTTTGTTGAGCTAGAGAACTTGGTCTAGAAAGCTGCACATCTACTGGGTATAAACTTTGGAATCAGAAATCGTATAACTGTTTATTCTTATTGAAGCATAAAATCGTACATAATTTTTTTTGCATTGAATTATGAAAATAATAAGAAACTATTAATGCCAAAAAGAGGGGAGAGAGAATTAGAAAAGAACATTTACCAGTGGTAGGTGATTCTTGGGTGGTTGAGCAGAGCACTACAAAATTTCCTCTTTGGTGACAAAGCACAAGAGATTTGGAACTAAATGAGAAACATTTGTTTCTGGCATGGCTCCTGAGAGGATAGAATGTATTCAACGATTGACAAGCCATCAAAATAAGCTAATTAAAGCCTTCTTTTCCCCAGAAATTCCGACTAGAATTCAAGAAAGTATCTGAGATTAGAGAGAGACAAAAGCTTCCAACTGCAATATGGAAGAGGAGTAGAAGTTTGGCTCTGGTTAAAACTGTATTGCTATCCACTAATTTGATCGAAGGGCTGTATTCTCCCGTTATCTGCCTCTTGGCTTGGCTTGGGACGTTTCCAAAGAAAACCAAGTTAGCCCGCGATGGCAAGGCGACAAGTGGTGTGGGTGTGCATCGTTCACCTTTTTTTAATTACAGAAATTGTCATGTTAACGATTTTGCACAAAATATTTTTGCAATTCTTTTTGTAATTACAGAAATTACCGTGTTAACAATTTGGCACGCATATTAGTCATAAAAGAAGAGCGAGTTTGATAAAATGACGACAAATATATGATATTTTATGTGACAAAAAAGTTTCACAAAAATTGAAAGATAATTCTATAGAATGACGATTAGACTTGAAATGTTGTACGACGCATGATGCTGAGCTACTAAAATACAACACATTCAGAAGATGAGCGTGCAGAGATGTGGTTGCAGTGGATATATGACCATATAAAAAGGAATCACATTATAAATGATGATATACATGACAAGGTTGGAGTTGCACCAATTAAAGAGAAGCTTGTCCAACATCGCTTGAGATGGTATGAGAATTTGCAATGCAAAACTTCTGAAGCACTGGTACTAGTGGAGTTTTGAGATGCGTCGAAAGCACAATAAAGGATAGGAGTCGACCGAGATTGACATGAAATGAAACAGTAAAAAGAGATTTAAAGACATAGAACGTCTCCAAAAAAATGACGTTATACAGGAATGCATGAAAATTAGCAATTCACGTACCATATGCATAACCTAGGCTAGAGTTGATACTAGTAGAGTTGTAAGTTTTTGCTTCTTGTTGTGTTCACCAAACCAAGTTTTATATTCAAATTCATCGGCATCACTTGGCCAAATCGTAAATGTGTACACATCCTCTCCCACATTAGAAATACCAAATACATCACAAATAGTTTCAATGGTAATTGATATCTCTTGTCCATATATATATGTGTGTGTGTGTGTGTGTGTGTGTGTGTGTGTGTGTGTGTGTGTGTGTTGTAACTCCCCATGGTTGGCTTGTAGGTCTCATGTTGGCATAAAGCACCCGGATTGGCAACTCTTGATACATAAGGTCACACTCTATGATTGGTTACCATTGCCAAAACTCAATATAGTCCCAAACAATAAACCAAGGTTGGCCATCTAACCTATTCTCATCATTCGTTTTAAAAAATAGGGCTTTGAAATCTTACGATTTCTAAAGTTATTTAGAAAGTTGTAGAAGTCTTTTGGTGTTTGAAACAAGAACCGATTTGTAGAGGAGATCTCCACAGGATTTTGTTTCCCTATGGGCCTTGAGGGTTCCTCTTGAGGGACCTTTTGCTTCACTTTCCTTACTCGTAGTGATCGTTCACACACTTGTTGCCCAAATTCTTCCCTTTCTCCAATATGAACCCTTGCTTGGGTAGAGATGGTTGTCTTTCTATTACTTTTCGAGACTTAGGAGGGCTTGGTGCCATGAGTAAGAGAAGACTAGAAGAGCAAGAATTGTATTGAAAAACATCTTACTTTGAGAATTGAGGAAGTTAATCGAGTTTTCTGAAGGGGAATTTGGTTTAGTAACTGCCAGGGAGTATAAATTCACTCAAGAGTTTGAAATTTGAGTAAGTTTTGGGAAGAAGGAGTCTTAAATATATAGTTTTAGCCCGGCGTTACAATGACTTGTTATAACGAGATTCTTATGTGTTATAACGAGTTCCCAGCCGTTATAACCCTTCTCTCTCATGTTCTGTAACGCTCCAACTATTTAACTCTTTCCAACGGCTAGTTTTTGGGTTTCTAACCCGTTATAACGGGTTTTCAGTCGTTATAACGAGTTACCAACTCGTTGTAACACCTCTCATAACGCTTTGAACAATTTTTGCTATTTATTCAATTTTAATTTGCTACTATGCTCCAAATTTGTTCTTTATCATTTATAGGGCTCTGTTCAATTGTCAAATGATGTGCTTGCTCATGCAAATGTTCAAATAAGATTGTGACTTAGATATAAAGCTCAATTAAAGTTCAAAAATTATATAATTCAATCAATATAATATATTGAATTATATATCTTGCTACATGACTCTCCCTCAAACTAATATACAAAATGATGAGCAAATGGAGGAAATCTAGTGACCCTCTAGATAATGGATTTGGTACAACTTGTGCTAGGAAGTGCAAGTGATTCCACAAATTTACCTTTTCTAAGTTGATAAAAACATTCATGATGTTCAAATCTCAAACAAAACGAGCAAAGTGTTGCTTTAGAGTTAAGGTTGCTATGATCATGAATATTATTATTAAATGGTCTTCAATAACTCATTACCAACATATATTTATCATGAAAGTTCTTTATGTTCTTTGGATGAGATATTGATTGATTATTTATGTAAAGCTTTCTCTTTTGAAAATTGCTACTAAAATTCTTGTGATTGTGTATAGCATTTCTAGGGTTAGGTCTTGGTTGAAAAGTATTTACAAACTTTTTTCTTTCAAATTTGTTCCCAAGTTTCTTATGTGCCTGATGTAATCTACCATACATATCCTTAACATAGGATTTTAATGGTTGAGCTCTATGTTGGTTGGTAGTCCTATAATTATTTCTAACTCTAGGTTTGTGTACCACCATACTGTAATTATGTTTGATAAACTTGGTCTTTTTGTTGTATATCTTATCATACTTATAAGCATGGTTCTTAGCTTGAGTAGGTTTGTTGTTAGTCTTAGATTGCTTTTCAATTTTAAGGGGTTGTTCTTTCACAAAACCAAGACCGGTCTTATCATGTGGACCTTGACCGATATATATTTTGTCATAATCAATTTTGGTATTATTGTTTGAAGACTTAATAAGCTTAACAAATTTAGAAGCCCTTGGATGTGCTTCCTTCAATTCCTTTTCTTTTTTAAAATTGACTTTGGTCTCAATTTCATTAACCCTATTTTGTAGCAATTCAAGTTTTGATTTTAGATCATTGATCATAACATCCTTAATTTCTAAAGACTTTTTGGATTCAACACTAATGTTTGGTCACGTTGAAAGATTCTTGTCTTTCATCCAAGTCACAAGACTCATCATCACTAATGTCATCATGAAATTTAGAAAGATCAAAGACTATCGTACTAGCTCGGCTATGGACCTCCAATTCTTGAGTGCTTGTAGTCTTGCCCTTTTGTTGAGTTGTTGTCTTTTGCGCTTGATCATCCGCTTTAGCAAGGATAAAAGGTTTCTCGATTAACTTATCACCATCCTTCTTTGCAAGTTATGTGGGTTGCTCTATCTTGTTGTTAAGGACCACTCTTGAGAATTCACCTCGTATTAGAGCTTATTCTTGTTCTTTTGCATAATCTTCCTTAGCTTGAGCCATTTTCTTCAACATGCGAATCTTCTCCGGATAAGTTATCCCTTGTTCTTTTATAATATCAAGTGCTATCTCCAAGCATGTCCTTGGTTTCTTCCCGATGAGAGCTAACTTATTGTCTACATCTCCTCCTCCGAGATTTGCTTCTTCTTCCTCATCTTCACTTTCTTCGAATTCGCTTATCCAAGTTGCTTGCATAGCTTTCTTGTTAGTTTTCCTGAATCGCCATTCTTGTGGTCTTCTTCTTTGAGGAAAGATCATATAGCAATTTTGAATGCTATGACCTTCTTTGTTGTAAGATAGGCATACAACATTTTTGCCTTGAGTTAGTCTCTCTTCATTCACCTTTCTTTCGAATTATATCTCTCCTTTCACTAGCTTGGTAAAGAGGTCCTTGTCTTTTGAGAGAACTCGGTGAAGGTTTTGGTATATGCCTTCGCTTGACTCGAACTTATAAGGTGGATTAAACGAAGATTGAACCGGTAATGTCAATGTTTTGGTTGAGGTTGAGGTTGAGGTTGTGCTCTTGACTTCTTTGTGATTCTCTTCATGTGAGCAAAGTTGAGCGTACACCTCTTCGAGTTGATAGGTAAGTTCTTTAGCTTGTAGGACTTCAATAGAGCTTACTACGCTATTCCAACCGTGCTTTTTGGACACCATCCTCAAGAGTTTACCTACAAAATCTTCATCACAAATGTTAGATCCTACTTGAACAAATTCATTTATCAAAGATACAAGTCTATGGTAGAGACTTTCAAAGGACTCGTTATCTTCAAACTTCATATTTTCTAACTTTGTGGCTAATCCGACCTATCGAGTCTTTTTCATATGTTCATTTTTTTCATACCCAAGGATTAGTACATTCCATATTTCCTTAGCATTAGAGGATTGTGTGAGAGATAAGGCAATTGTCTTATGTATTGAACTTAAGATGGTTTCATAGCATTATCATTAATGTACTTAAGTTTTTTTTATTCTTTGGTAAGGGTAATGTCATCTAACTCTTATTTTGGTAACCAACTATCTTCAACTATTTTCCAAAGTTCAAGCAAGGTTAGATAGTTCACCATACACCTTTTCCAATATGAAAAATTCTTGCAACCTACTCCAAAGATCGGAGGTTCTTTTACAAATTTCAATTGGACCATATTTCACAAAATCAAGAACTATCAAGAATTTGGTGCTTAGCTAGGTATGAACCTGTCGGCTATGAAACCAATTGTTAGAATGTAATGGGGGTTTTTGCTAATGTGCAAGACTAAGGTCAAATCAATATTCGGAAGTGATTACAATTCAATTTAAATCTTTTAGACCTTAATCACCTAGCCAGAGCAAGCAATTTCAAGAACTAATTGTGCAAATCACAAAAATTGAGATCAAAGAGCCAAAAAGAGAGAGAGAGAAAGAAAGTGAAGAGAGAGCAATCGAGAATAAGTGAACATGCTATGTAACGTGGTTCGACCTATCAAATAAGTTTTACAAAGGGGCGAAGACGATCTTTGACTTCTTCTAACACAAGTAAGCCAATCTTCTTCTCCTAAATCGATGCACGTAACAACACCTCAATATACCGCAATAAGGTCCGATTGACTACACAATCAAGGATAGGAATGCACCACTTGACAATACAAATGTGGTGCACCAAAGGCTAAACAATTAGCTAAAGTTTATGTTCTCGAATAGACAATAAGAGAATAGTAGCTATCATAATTGCTCTCAAAGTTAGGTAGCTGGAGGAGACTTGAATCATGCTCTCTTTAGTGCTCAATTACTGTAAGGAAGCTTGCATAAGTGTTTAGATAATCTTCTGGTTCATTTCTGCATCACTTATATAGGCTGAGCACTTCTTGAGATCTTGGATCTGTGAATATAACACATAACGTTACAAGATCCTTCATAACGAGTTGGTAAGGCATTATAACGCCTTGAGCATATTCCTTCTTTGCCTTTCTGCTGTTGACTTGTGGGCCATATTTCTAGCAACTCGTTATAACGCTTGGCTGAGACGTTATAACGAAAGGCTACTGGTTGTGACGCCTTGCTGGAGTGTTACAATAACACTTGTCTCGGGAAAATCCAGCATCTACTCCTTCTCTCTCCTCCTGAGGCATTATGATGCCTTGGGCACTCGTTATAACGCCTTTGAGACCCATTATAACGAGTTATCAAGCGTTATGGTAATGTTGTGCTCTGTTTTGAGTCTTGAAGCCTTTCTTTGATGCTTTGATCATGTCTTGACTTGTCCAGGGCATGTTTGAGCATGTTTGACATTGGTTTGTACATGTTTTAACATGCATCTTCACCAAAACTTAATATGCAAGGTTAGTACTTTATGTGTTTTGCAATTTGTCAAACAAGAGATGAGTTTAATCCAACAATACTAACATCTCAAGCGATCATACTAATCTCTCATGTGATCATAATAATTAATAATGTGGTAATAGTAACTAATGATGTTCATACTAACTTTTCAGGTGTTCATACTAACATTCATAATATTCATATTAACTTTCCAGGTATTCATACTAACATCTAGGGTGTTCATACTAACATCTAGGATATTCATACTGGAATACCTAGGTGTTCATAATAACTTCACAGGTGTTCATACTAACATTCATGATGTTCATACTAACTTTTCAAGTGTTCATACTAATATCCAGGATGTTCATACTAATTACCTAGTTGTTCATACTAACTATCCAATATTCATACCAACTACTGGGGGTTCATACTAACATTAGAGGTGTTCATACTAGTTGGAAAAAATGTTCATACTATTGAAACAAGTGTATATTAGATGCACATTTATATTTTCATATTTCTCCTTCTCTTTATTTCTTTTGTGAAAAAGATAACATCCATGGTGAATACGAAGAAAGTCAGAGGCAGTCTCGAGGTCATTCGTTGCCTTTCGTCTTCATTCTCATATCTGCCATCATTTTTTCGTTCTTAGATACATCGTCACTTTAAACAATATTTTTGCCTTTGTAAGTTTTTATTGGAAATATTAGGGCTTAAAGCGCAAGACTAAGGTCAAAAAATAAGACGGAAGCATTTTCAATCAAAAATTTCGAATTAAAGCTTTTAGACCTTAATTACCTAGCCAAGAGTTAAAGCAAGCAAGTTCCAGATGTAATAGAGCAATTCACAAATCAACAAAGAACAAAGTAATAAATATTAGAATTAGGGTTGGGCCTTAAACCGAAAGAGTAAGGTTAATTTACTAGGCGAAAGCATTTTAATCAACAATTCCAAATTAAAAGCCTTTAGACCTTAATCACCTAGCCAAGAAATAGAGCAAGCAATTTCTAGAAGTAATTGAGCAAATCACAAATTAACAAAGAGCAAAGTAATAAAGAAAGAGAGTGAAGAGAGAGCAATCGAGAACAAGAGAACACGCTATATAATGTGGTTCGGCCTATCAATCAACTTAGGCCTACGTCCATGGGTCTCTTAGAACAAAATCTTCCTTTCTAGCCAATTTCACTATAAAACAAGTGTTCTTTGCAAAGTGCAGAGCCGATCTTTGACTTCTTCTACAAAAATGTGATGCACCAAAGGCTAAAAATTAGCTAAGAGTTTGTTCTCGAATAGACAATAAGAGAATAGTAGCTATCATAATGCTCTCTAGGTTAGGTAGCTGGAGAAGACTTGAATTAGGCTCTTTGTTGTGCTCAATTTGATGCTTGAAAGCTTGTAGGAATGTTTTGATATCCTGTTGGTTCGTTTTTGCATCATTTATATAGGCTGGACACTTCTTGGGATCTTGTAACCTTCAAAAACCTTCTTGGCGTTACACAGAGTCCATAACGCTTTGGGCAAGGCATTATAATGCCTTAAGCAGTTTCCAAAAATGTCCTTCTTCTCTTGTGCAATTGTCATGTGGGCCAATCTCTGCAGGAACCCGTTATAACACTTGGGGAACCTGTTATAACGGGTTAGAAGGCTTGTGACGCCTTGGCCAAGCATTACTGTAATGTTGCGCTCAGGAAACTCCAAGCTGTTGCTGCCTCTCTGATAAGACAAAATTATATACCAGAATTGTAGGGTATTTTGTGTAATTTAAGCCAAGGTCTGGTAAATTTAGGTCAAAATACCCAAGTTTAAGTCTCAAGTTCAAGTTACTATCCTAGAATTGGTTTACAATGCATAAAATAGGTAATGGAAGCATAAGAAGCTATTTCTGGACACTTGAAGCAGTTGGAGCGAGATCAGATAGTTACAGCACTCATTACGGTCGTAATCATCATCTATTACGGACGTAAACAAACTTCATTACGGCCGTAATCACCACATCCCGAGACTACAGATTCCAGAACTTAGCCAAAACCTCTTAAGATGAACCTATTACGGTTGTAACCAGTTCTCATTACGACCGTAATGACCCTATCTCGAGACACAGAATCCCAGTACTTAGCCACCACAAGAGCTAATTACATCCATTACGGCTGTAACCAGTTCTCATTACGATCGTAATGGTGTTTTCTCGAGAGACCATATTTCAGGACTTAGCCAGTTTCAACCTCAGAAAACTTGATTACAACCGTAACCAAAACCCATTATGGCTGTAACCAGAACATGACTTAGTCAATTTCAGCCTCAGAAGAGTTCATTACGGCTGTAATGACCCTTCATTACGGTCGTAACCAAAACTAACAATTCCCAAAATAGATCCCACAACCATATTCACTTGTTCTCGGTTCCCAGCACTCATTACGGCTGTAACCAAAGTCGGCATAGCAGTTCAGTTTTATTTTGGGAAGTTTATTAGAGGTTATTTAGGGATTCGTGTATTTTTGTATAAATAGAGGGTTCAGATCTGGTTAGAGCATGCTTTTGAGAGATATTTTTTCATTACACTTTTGGGAGAAAGAGAGAGATTTTGGGGAAGAAAGAGAAGAAGAAGAAGGAAAAAGAAGAGGAGGCCATTAGAGACTACATCATCCACTTTGGTTTATTCTTCCACTCCTTCTCTTGTTTTCTTTTACTTGCTTAGTTGTATTTTCATGTCCATCAAGTTCAAGGGCTAATTCTCCATTAGGTTTTTAGGGAGACTTGAAACTTGGCTTGTATCTTACTTGGTATAATGATATGATGATCGTTTTTGTTATTATGGCTAGTGCTTATTTTTATTGCTTATTGTGATCTTGATCAAATTGCATACTTAGGATTTAATGGTTGTAATTAAGAAATTGAATTGTTAGATCCCGACCATAAGTAACAAGGTAGATGGTAATTTAAGTACCGAAACGTGACGATTGTCATCTATAGGCCAACTTAATTGAATTGAATAATTGTACCAAGTACTGAGAGGTGAATTACAATTGTTTAAGTAGATTAAGGCAATTAGGACTTAATGAGTTTAGACTAGGATGACCAAATACCGAAAGGTGAAATTGTTCTAGTTTAGATATGGTATTAACATAGAAATATTCCTTAGTACCAAACTTGTTAATTGCGCCTTCATAATACAAAAATAAACCTTTAATTGACTAAGTAGATATAAACAAGTGGATAGAAACCCTAGAAACCTAAGTCTCTCATCTTAATTCTTGAAGTTGTTAATTGATTTACTCAATCTCAAAAATTGCATAACACCAAACTTCTACTTTACAACAATACACAACATCTTGTTTTTAATGTCTTACTTAGATTAAAATTATTAGAATTTAATAACTAAATCTGACTTGTCTTTGTGGATTCGATCCCAAAATACTACAATAGACGGTTGTATACTTGCAACCTCTATCTAGCAACTAGGGTTAGTAAAACTCACATCACTCTCTCTCCTCCTGACGCGTTATGACGCCTTGGACACCCGTTATGACGGGTTGCTGACCGGTTG